>JAKMXF010000110.1:600000-841185 GCA_024704765.1 Oopsacas minuta | reverse complement strand
AGAATTATAAGAGCATTCCTTATAGGGACATTTCTTAGAATTATAAGAGCATTCCTTATAGGGGCATTTCTTAGAATTATAAGAGCATTCCTTATAGGGCATTTCTTAGAATTATAAGAGCATTGCTTATAGGGACATTTCTTAGAATTTTAAGAGCATTCCCAGTAAGTATTAGAACACATATCTATATGGACTGTCCAACCCCTTAGTACATTACGCTACGTATTGACGGTCTCTTCTCTCTTAATTTCTTTCGTATATTTTGCCATTATTCTTCACAATAGTAGTTAATCACATTTCCTTATAATTATTATAATCTCCTTGTGTAACTTGATCACATTTATGTCATCTCAAATAAAATACTTTGTTGTTTAATTAATACATATTTATGAGATATAATTCGTAAAGAAAAATAACATTTAATTGAATATATGGTCAATCTTTTAAAATTATTAGTTTCGTAGTTCTGACTTTTACAATTCAGATTCTACAATTGAAGACGCTAGTTTGTGACTTTGTTCTGAAAGGAATTTGATTGGACAGGTCCTGAGAACTTGTTGCATAAACTCAGTTAGAGATATGTCCTGTTTAAGAGAATTTCCAGCTATTTGTCGCAAATATGGAAATATGTACTCTTCTAATGTTTGAGAGAACCAAAGTTCAATTTGTTGAGGGGAACCAGCCAGCGGACATTTCAAAAATATCCCGGGACCTATAAAGTAAATGATAAGATACAAACTTATGAAGTAGCTGTGCTCCTGTAGCATAATACACACTATGAGTAGAAGGGAAATAGAATTTGGCAGTGAAATATTATAAACACGTCTCTATACATTTATAATAACAAAATCTAACCAAATACTGCACTAGAAGAATACGTAGATTCTATGAAGTTGTTGATCTTCTCTAGAGTAGCGGGAAGCCAATCAACCATTTCTACAGAGAGCTGAGATAAAGCTGAGTTGTCAGAAGAAGACAGTTGTAAATGCAGGAGTTTCTGTCTCAATATTCTACCCAAAATACCGAGCACTGGTTCTCTGTGCCACAAATAAGACACCACCCATAATCCGTGCTAAAACAGGAAATATATAATAGCTATAACATAAATATACAATATCTACTAACCTGTAGTAATACGGGCTTTAGGCCGTCTGTCTGGTCAGACCGAAGAGTAGCGAGGATATACGGAGAGTGCGCATGGGGCGGGTCGGACTTCTCAGAGAGAAGTAGGCTGCAAATCTTGTCCAAATCGGCAGAACTCTTCACACCGTCAAACACGAATACTTTCCCCTAAAAAAGAATAAATTAAATTACTACAGAAAATTGTTATCAGTTGCTGGAAGGTAATCTGCCTCTAATAGGATACAATACTGTAGCATTGGAATGCAGTATAAAATACCTTAGCAGATTCTAGCTTGAGTGTCATACTGAGTGATTGCATTATGCTATGTAAGGACATCTTCCCAACAGAGAATAGTTTGTATGCGGAGCGACTCACTCTTGGAGCAGAAACAAGACACGCGTATTGGCCCAAACTCTCCACCAGATGTGTCTTACCAGTCCCCGGGGGTCCTAGAACCAGGATACGTCTCTGTCTCAAAAGAATGTCTACATACTGCTGAAGTATACGGAGAGGAATCAATAGCTGGTAAGATAGGTTTGAGAGAGAAAGGGCGCGTAAATCCATCAGGATATTAGGCCGAGGCATCTCCCTTAAAATCTCAAGAGGTCCTTCTGATCCGATCTGTCTGGCACCCAGCTGTCTCCTTATTTTGCCCAGTAGATATGCGGACAACACATCCTCCTCTAGACCCAGGTAATTATTGTCCAGAGATTTAAGGTGAGACATAAATCCTGACACCACCTCTCTGTCTAGCCTTTCCCAAGTCAGCTGATTAGGTGTTAGTTCAAGTTTGCCAGCTCCTATCAGTCTCTCCTGAGTCATATCGTGATGATCCCTAACAACACAAATGGTTTGATAATATGCAGTAAATATATTCATTGAATAGAACTATACCTAGTTAGAACGAAGAGACATATTTGCATAGACCCACCATCAGTTGGAGTGCTGGAGGTTACAGATTCCCCTACCGGACTCATGATGTCATTTGGTGTGTCTCGTTCTCTATGAACATACCCTCCTTTGAGACGAGCGTTTTCTTCCCGCAGATAAGAATTCTCATGACGTAATCTTTCTAATTCTTTGTGGATACTAAACCTATCTGCGTCTAACTCCAGCTCTCCCTTGTGTCCCTTCCTGCCCAAGAGCCACCGACGTTTAGACCGCTTCTTCTTCTCACTGCTCTGTCCGTCCGTCTGTAGTCCAGAGGATACAGGTGTGAGGGGATCAAGGATAGGGGCCTGTTCCATGAATTGTATCCTTCCTCTCAGCTCTCGTAATTCCTCTCCCTGTCGAGCTAGCTGATCCTACAGGGGACTATATAATGACTAGATAACAGATAATTATAACAGTAGCTAACCTGTGCAAATAGTAACCTCTTATACACAGCATCTCTCTTGGCTGGCTCCTCGGAGTAATCCGATACAACAGTAGCAGGAATACTGACTGTGTCTACAGAATTACAGTTGTAAACAACCAATCAATAAACATAGTTAATTTGCACTAACCTAGAGTAACAGGGGTAGCTCTCTGATGCTCGGTTTTCCTGTCTTCACCAAGGTTAGCGTATAAATTGCTGGGAGATTCTCCGTCCCGGACCACAGGACGAGGAGATAGAGTTATGTCGAACCCTTCGAGCAGTTCTTGGATCTCCTGAGAGAGGGGTTTCTCCCCAACGGGGCGGCGGACAGGGAGAGCAGGACGGTAGTCGGAAGAGGAGGGACCAAGCTCTAAGATCTTAGGTCGGCGGTCTAGACTCTCAGACATGGAGACAGACCGGTGTATCGTAGAGGGACGCATTTCCTCTTCTTGCACTTGTGATGGGTTAGTTTTATTTTTTGGAGTTCTGTTGTTCCATTCCGAGCTTGCTCTGAATATTAAATAAAGTAAACAAACAATCCAACAAACACAAACAAATAGATTACCTTTTAAGACCATGAGATTTGAAGTGTGGAGATGTCGGGGAGTCTGGAATTGGTAGTTTCTTCCTGTTGGACTGTTTAGGAGTACTCATCTTCCTAAAAGACTTAGTAGCCCAACCAACTAATCCTCCCTTCCCGCTCCTGTCGAGTTTGTCCTCCGGAGACCGCTCTAAGATCCCTCGGACAAGAGGAGAGGCCTGGAAGGCGTGGACAGGGTCAGGACTGGACAGATCGCTCTCTGTGGTACCGGTCTGGGGACTAAGGGATACAGTTTGAGTCATTTTAGGAGAAGGGAGTCTGTCGGAATTAACTAGACAGGTTGTCACATGAGTGGGGCCTAGAGTTACGGTCGGGATGGACTCGGGTTCAGCAGGGGGTTCATGTTCCGTCAGGAGAGAGACCGTAGTGAACCTGTCGTCTGAAAGGAAGCTCTCTCCACGCCGCATCGAGTACGAGGTCCCAGGACGCATGGACGGGTTTCTGGGAGGTAGGGGGGGTCCGTCTCTGTGAGCGGATTCGAGAGCAGGGCGAGCAACAGCCTGGAGAATTCAGAATAAACAAATTAACTAAAATACGTGACAAATCTTACAGCTGTAAAGTCCATTGTATTAGAGGTGTTACTGGTCGGCGGCGGGGTAGCAGGTAGCGAATACTCGTGGCAGACAGGATCGGTAGGAAGGAATTTACTGGAAAACAATCCAACCTATACAAACAGACGGTAAGCTATATAGTATTATAGGAATACTTTAAATAAATGCATAATATAACCTGTGAGGATTCCTCTCGTGTGGAGCTATGTCTCATCTCTATAGCCCCGCTATCTGGTACAGAGATAGGTTGAAATGAAAAGATTTCATCTTCAGACTCTAGACGACCGGGCCTAGGCTTAGGGGGAACTGCTGGGAGCTTTTTTCCCTCTAAAACACACAAATAAAACCTGTAGAATTATTTTTGAAGATCATAACAACCATTAGAGTCAGGTGGAATTTCTCCTTTTTCCAGGAATGCTACCAGTTCTCTCACACTCAAATTCTTAGAGGCTAAACAAACAAATTTGAAACAACAAATAAGATATACTCCTCACATAACATCTCACCTCTCTTGTTGTCTGACAAGCGGCCTGCCTCTCTGACAGACAACCAGCTGGAACTTTTCTTGCCGTCATTTTGGGGGGTCAGAGATCCGCTCAGTCCGTACCTCCTCCGCCCCTGTAGCTCCTCACTGAAGGAGTCCCCAACTCTACCGGCGTATCGGTCCTCTCGGAGGGCTTTCCTGTCCAGGGACCCTCCCCGACTGACAGGAGCACTCTCAGAATCCTCCAAAGATGATTTCCTGACAGACTCCTTATAGCCAAAAGATCTATAAATAGCCCAATAAGTTAACCAATAGATTTGTAGAGCTTATAGTTTTACCTTATGTCTAGTCTGGTGGTTACAGAATCTGACTCACTGTTAGGTATTTTCTTGCTCTTGGGAGGGACAGAGGGTGGCGTGGCGCGAGATTCCTGGAATTGTGTATCAGCTGAGTGGAAAGGTGTAGATGTTTGTGGTTTCATACTTGCAGCTACAAAAACAAATTAACAGCTAACATTATTTGTTTCTAAACTATACTATAGCATTTGTATACCTTTAATCTTCTGTCTGTGAACTGAGAGAGCATAGAATAGAGCAAATATAGCGTCTAGACTCCCCGTGTGTATATCTGAGTCGGTGACATCATCTAATGTCACACCTCTGTCCCGTATAAAGTCCAGACAAGCTGACAGATTATCCAACTATCAAATATAGAATTGTAAAAGTTTACAGTCAACAAAGGTGTGAAATAATCTAAAAGTTCAATAATTAACCTCTTGAGCTTGATGTGAGGGATCATATATTATACCAGGAATGTTAGATTCAACTATAAACAAAGAAGAAATAATCTACAATCTAGTAAGATGGCAGAACACACAATAATAATAATTAACTAACAAACAGCTTCTATAATTCTGGCTAATAGAACTCCTCCCTTCAGATCTGTTTGCAGGTTTTTAACAGTTGGTGAGTGTCCGGTCTTCCTCAGGTAATAATTAGCCCAATTAGTATATATCTAAACACATGGCATAACACATATCCGGTAACTAAGAAGACAATCATTCACCTGTAATTGTTCTTGTGAAGAGGTGTCAGGCTGCATTCCTTATTGAGAAATGGATACTAGGAAGTGGTCTAGTTGCTAATACATTTCAAGATAGTAACTCTGTGTTATAATTAGATAATTAATAACTTAGATTCAATAAAGTATAAAAGAGTTAATACAGTAACTTAATGAAGTCAGGACCCCCACAGGGTCTGAATGATACAATGAAATGTGGGAACCATTAAAATGTCATTTGTGTCTGACACCAATACTTCCTGGAGATGGAAGATAATTAACTTTTCAGCATTTCTCACTTCAAGTTTAAAAACTCGTACCAGTCAGACTCTTTATAACTTCTATCAACTTTTTATTTTCGTCTTCTGTTCTCTGTTTCTCTGCTTCCAAAACATGGTTTCTCTGAAAATACAAATTAAATGATTAAAGAATATTTCTATGAATAAATACAATCGTAAACATAAACATAAACATACTTGTTCTGATGTTTCTAGTTGCTTTAACTTGAAGTCTAGTCTTGTTCGTTCCTACACAAACACACAACAAATAATAAACAAATAAATAAGAACAGATATATAATTACATACTTTCTTCTCCTGTTCATATGCTCGTGTGGTGTCTGCTAGTTTCCTGTTTAGCTGAGATACAGATTTCTCCATTTTATGTCTGTCTGACAGAGCCATCTCTCTCTCAATCTTAAGTTGGGTTGCCTCCTCTTGGAGACGTTTTATTAATATCTGATCTTGTTCATACAGCTAAAGTAGAATAGAAATTATATTTACAACAACATTACTCCCTCCCAAAACATATTACTAATTGAATTAGTTTGTGTAGTTACCTTTTTAAGGAATGGAATGTCACCAGCTGATTTATCTTCCTTGCTATTTGATCTGTAACAAATAAATCAATAAATTACGAATAATCTCTAAAATTTATTCAATTACTTTGAGTTGGTGTTTGTGTTTGTGTTTGTGTTTGTTGTGTGTTCATTCTAAAGAAATTAGAGCTATAATCAACCAATCAGTGAGTAGGATAGAGGTGTTACTTACATCCGGTTTCTCTTTAGAGTCTAGTTTAGTTTGGTATGTAGATATAGTGACAGGAGCATGAGCATTAGTTAAGGAATGTGGAATAGCTGATTGATTCGAATGAGAATTATGATTATAACTATCCTCATTTTCCTGTAAGGATTCTCTAGCTATTAACTCTATGACGTCATCTTGTGATATTCCAGTACTCCGTCTTATCTGTTTGGCTACCTTACGAGAAGTGCTAGATGAACTGGTCCTATCTCTCCGGAGAACAGCTGGGGATGACGTGTTATCTTCTAACAATTGAGTACCGACCTCCTTCTCACGGAGTTCTGGCTTATCAACTAAACAACAAACATATACATACAAATAAACAAACAAACAAATAACTAACCAGAATCTTCCTTTAAGAATGAGTCTACACTGACACTAGAACTTGAACTGGAACCAACAGCTGGTAAAGAAGGAGCAGGTCTGTCAGACTTCTCAAAGTTCCCTATAATAGCAGACACCCGATTGCTAACAGGCCAGGGTCTCTGCTCTCTGTTCTGTGAAGATGTTCTACTCAGGTCTGAGTATATGCGGGAATTTCCTGTGTGAGATTGTTTTCTGTCTGTAACAGAGAATTCAAATGTATCTTTAGATGGAGTTTTTGATATTCTAAAACGAGACTCCGTCTTACTGTTCGGTGTATCCTGATTGGCCTATTAACAATATAATAAATATATTAACTCAACCTCTTATAACCTATATTTACTGCTCTAATAATGAATAGGAATAATTAGTTCCTATTCATTCTATAGTGAAATTGGCTTCAGAATCTTAACAACGGAGAGTATGTTTAGGAATGTAGTCAATTACCTGTGATTGTTTGTTGGGACTTATAACATCAGCTGATTCCTCGTGTCCATTCTCTCCTACATGCCTATGTGACTCTTCCATTGCTTTGTCGCTATTCAGATCTTCTATGGCTTTAGTTAAACTATCCTGATCAACAGGTTGTGTCTTCCTCCGTCCGTCTAGACTCTTCCTACTACATGTCCTGCGGGTAATCTCACTGCTTGTACTCCTACAGATATAATCAGCTGATCACTAACAGGCTATATTATATATACGAATGATTATACCTTGATAAACCCGGAAGATCTGTGAACACACTAGACTCAGTTTGTGGGGTAGATGGTGCTTTAGTGAGGTGTTTGGCGGTTGAATAGCTCTTAGGGGTCGTGAGGACAGATTTATCATTTGTCACGTCAGCAGCTGGCTTTGGGTACCGGGGATCTATGTCTGACCTTTGAGTGTAAACAAATAAATAAAAATATAACTAAACAACAAAGAAATTACCTCACTCGCCTGGTTGGTACTGAGAGAGGACTGGAGAGGGACTTGGGAGATAATTTAGAACTCCCCAATTCTCTAATAGCAAAGGCGGGAGCTTTCTCCTTGACAGGAAGGACGGGATGAGAGGTCCGTCTGCCTCCTGCACCATCCAGAGACTTGGGTCCGTAGTGTGAGTACTTCTCAGAGGGGTCTAATCTGTCAGCTGTTTTCAGGAGGTGAGGGTCTGAGTTAGAGAAGGAGGTGTCTGGGATAGGAGTAGGTAGTTTAGAGGTGTGAGAGTGCCCCTTGTACCCAGAGGGTGTCTGTACTTCTAATGTCTTACGAGGCAATTCAGGACTATCATCAGGACTTAAGTCCTCAGAACTTCTGAGTTCCATAATATGTCTCTCGTTATCTTTGTCTTTCTGGTCGATAGAGCCCGCACGGAGGGCGCGAAGGGGAAACGAAGGTCTCCTCTTACCAATGCTCCCCAGACCTGACCCATACTAACAAACAAACATAAACAACAAGCAAATAAACAAATAAACAAACACTAACATTCGGTTGTTGTGTCTTTAAACTGGCAAACATATCTAACATCTCATCAGAACATACATCTTCCAAAGTTTCATTCTAAACAAGTAAACAATAATATGAATAATAATAATATATTATAATAGCATAACTAATTACCATATTGGTTGTCAGGAGGAGAGAAGCTCCAGACATTACTAACATCTCAGCAGCTTTGTCCTGCTCAAAGAATAGCGCTGCGTGTAGAGGTGTCCATCCGTCCGAGTCTTTAGAATTTATGTCTAATCCTCTATGTTGCACCAAAAGTCTATAATTAGAATATAAGTATTTATCTTAAATATCAACTGATTAGTAACATACTTTAACACCTCTAAATATCCCTTGCTGGCTGCTACATGAAGAGGTGTTGAATCTATAAATAGCATTCATAATATTTTAATAACATACTATAGGATAATAATGCTTACTATCTGAACAGATAGGAATAGCTAGGTCAGGATTATCCAGAAGCTCTTGAGCATCTTGTAGCATTTCTCTCTGCTCTCTGTCCCGCACAAAGTCTACGTCATTATCTATAAAAACAAGTAAATAATTAAGAAGATACACAAACAAATAACAAACAAACCTCCAATAGCAGCCAAAAGTATTTTCTTAATTTCCTTAAGTTTGAATCTAGCGGAGGATGACACATCTTCATCTGACCATAATTGTTCACAGATATCAACAGGGAACTCCAGATCAATGTTAACACATAGAGGATCAGCTCCTTTATCTATCAAAAATCTAAACATTCATAAATACTATCCTAGTTACAAGATAGTCTAAATGGAATGTACTTACTGTACTATATTAGGATCCTGTGTATATACAGAAGCATGTAACGGAGTCCATCCATACACATCCTTGACATTAACGTTAGCATGACTCTCTACTAATAGCTTAATCATCTCTAAATCACTGCAGAGAACTGCCTATACATATCCATGGTTTAATCATGAAATACAGTACTACTGTACTAATTACCTGATGTATAGCGGTTAGCCCGTCTACAATAGGTCCGTTAATATCCTGTCCAGACCGAATGAATGACCACACATAATCTACGTCATGCTTCTTAACAGCATCTACAAAGCATTCAAATGCATTAAACCTAATCTTAGCGTCAGTAGTCTGCGGTCTCATGGGAGTAAGGAATAGCTCAGATGTCTGCCAGTGTTTCAGCTGTTCACACCTCTTCTTACAGGCGTCGGCATGTCTCTCAGCTGATACAAGAGACAGGTCTATGTCTGGAGAATGCAGGAACAGGTCTTGTACTGTCCTGTCCATGCTAATTAGTATAACACACATGACATCATGATTATTCATAAGGGAAAAAATCGGAGATAATATTAGAGCTGAAAATATAAATATAATCCTCACAGTAGAAGTGACAGTAAATAAAAGCTGCGACAGAAAAGAATAATAATTATAACAGAATTCTTATAAACAAACCGTTAAATAACAAATTACATTATACATCCACCTGAGAGGTAACCACGTGTCCGAATGATGTGTACGAGTTGGACAATCGTTTCTGGTCCGTCTTCTCTGATCTCCTAGTGCTATAAGATTTCTGTCTGAGAGGAACATTATTGGAGGTGTGAGGAGGTGCGTAAGTCTGATAGTCCGGGGGAAGGGAGAAGGGGATTGGGGGCAGAAAGATCTCTGAATCGTGATTCGCTGAAATGCTCGGAATAGTTACATTGTTAGGAACAGGGGTATTTGGCTCATTACGGAGAGCAGTTGGGTTAGAATGGTAAGGATGTGTTACTGAGGGGTGTATGGGGTGAGGAGGGGGCCGATAAGAGGGAAGATGTGTCTCTGATGAGAATCGACCTATGGTTGACGATTGGTCGGTATCATTGAGAGGATTAAGATTCTGATTATCTACAAATATCATATAACAAACCGTGGATGATAATTATAATAATCTGCTTAACTACCTGATTGAATGTTTGGAATCTGTGAATGATGTCTCAATATTTCAGGGGGGTCCCACTGAGAGGGTACTTGTGACCGGATATTAGGAGCACTGTACTTCCTCTGATCAAATCTAGACCTCTCATTTGCAGTATTAATAGTGCTACTCCTCTGATGGGTTTCCTACAAAGAAGTAACATAATAATGGTATAAAGCTACATTCCAATGTTGTCAGGAGGTATCTATGCTAACCTGTTCAGGGAAATAATCCTCTGACGTAATCACTCTGGAATGTATAGAACCTCTCCGTCTGGAGTTAGGAGTAAGAGAGCAATTTGATTGGTTGTCTCTAGCAAACTCACTGGTCTCTGATTCATCAGGTGAAGACTGTTTCTTCTTTCTTTGAAGAGAAAAGTATTTCTTTTCTCTGCCAGATTGGCTAGCTATAAACAAAAACACAAACATAAACAAACCAACACATACACACAAAAACATAACTTACAATCACATCGGCTTATTAACTGATCAGGAGAATCTCCTCCTAAAGGATATGATAGCTTAGTAATATCCTTACCGGACAGATCTCCTAAAGACGATGTCATGGGTATCTTCCTCTGTTCCTTGAAAGTACCCCTACTCTTACTACCAGGTGATACAGTGTTATTACGAGAGAGACTAGATATAGCTCCTCGGAAGAATCTCCGTACAGTTCCTATTAAGAGATTCTACATACACATTCCAAATAGCAAGCTTGATAACCAGGTTACTAACCTTGCAATTCCTTTTCACATTCTTCAGTACGAGTCATTGTAATACCAGACACATGAAGGAAGTTACAAGGTGTTGATATTTGTCTCTTGTCAATTCTGGGCTGTGATTGTGATCGCAATATTGTTGAGGGTTTCTTCTTAGATTTCTTCTTATGTGATTCCTCTTTCTCTTGTTGTGTTATCAGTCTAAGCAAATAAATAAATAAACAAATAAATAAACAAATAAATGAACAACCAAATAAATAAACAAATAAATGAACAACCAAATAAATAACTAAACAACCAAATAAATAAACAAACAAACAAACAATACAACTTACGAAAAAGATAATTTCAATTTCTCAAGCCATTCTCTCAATAAAACTCTCATCCTCTCTCCCTCAGAAACATCACCGAATTCTATTCCTACTTGTCCTACACCAGGCATCCAAAAGGTGTGAAAATCCTCTGCAATCACCTAAACAGCACAATAACAACACTAACAAATAAGTAAACAAATATACTCACTTGATAATTAGCAGATACTCCAAACTTTCCTTCCCAGGTGCATAGACCAGACTCTAACTCTACAATAACTAGCTTAAGGAAGAATATATTCATTTCTCCAATATCTCTGTACTCCACCAGGAGACCTGGTACTCCTGTAGTCTGGTAGGTCCAATCTGTATCATTGGGATCCAAATCCTAAAAACACAAATAATAACATTCTTCATAAATATTATTTGTGTTAAATACCTGTATCTTCATGCTGGTTGTAGTACGTGTGATAGATCCAATGAATATTCTACAAACTGTCTCTAGCACCATTACATTACTCCGTCGTGAGGAGAGGGACAGTTGGATACGAAAGAGGGCCTCCTTGGACAAGGGTACTGCCCAGGAGGGTCGCTGGGACCCTGCTTCCGGAGTTATAGATTGGTACAGACCCTCAGAATTATCTGAGCTCATCTAATCTCAAATAAATTACAAATTAGAATAAGCTATACTCTATTCTAACCAATTTATGAATAACAAATGTGTAATGACGTAACTATGGTAATCTATATTTCTATTGGTTGGTTTAACAGCACAGCTGAGACTGTATAACTCTTAGAATTCAAATGATAATACTGAAACCAATTAATAAATTACAGAAATTATTCATACAACATTAGGGAGCAATATATATTAGAAATGTATCCGTAGCTAGTATTACAGTGTATGCTGGTCATGATAACACCCTTGGGAGTAGCAATACATATCCTTAGCATCAAATATATTAATATCTGAATCTAGTAGAATGTAGTAATAATTCTGTGATGAGGGACACTAGTCTCTACTTTAATTCTTTCCCTCTTACTGTATCTCCAAAGAAAATAATCTAAACTAACTGAATTAATTTCCCATCCATTCTCTCTAGCTTTATCAAGCCCTACCTCTCCTAACCGAGCTATAATCAGTTCCTTAAGGACCTCTACGCATCGGACAGATGTTCCCCTTAGCTCTTGCTCAATCTTTCCCCCTGCCTCCAGCTGTTGTCCCCTTTTGATGATACCCATGAGCTCTGGGGAGTATGAGATCGCCCCCAGAGAATACAGCACCTGAGGTACCCTATAGTCAGGAAACATTGTTAGTTCATTTATGTCATGGAATGCTCCAGGGCCTGATCCTTTGAAATGATACCATAGATCAGCTGATAGGATTTGAGCTCGTTTATAGAAGTAGACCTGTCTACCAGGCTCGTGGGTAGATGGGGATTCATCTCTGAATGAGGGGAACTTGTCCAGGACAGAGGACACGAGGCGCTGAGTAGACCCCTGACAAGAGAGGACCAATGGGAGAAATGATCCTCCCATTTCACACAAAACAGACCCTACTTCTCTTAAAATTTGTGTCCTCTTCATACATAGAGGGATCTCTCCTACTTCAGGCTTCAAGAGCTCTCCCAGACGAGCCTCGGATATCTGGGAGTAGAACTCTGGACGATAGAGCGGTATACCGGCCTGTACCGCCCTGGCTACGGCGGCACAGAACCCTCTGTACCCGGAGTACTCCCTGTCCCTAAACACTACTAGATAGATTGTGTCAGACCGCCAGAAGCAGAAGTTTAAAGCAGAAATAAAGAATATCCAATCTGTCCTGTCCTGGTCAGACCCCTTGGGGTCTATATCCGCGTCACCTAGCTGGGTCTCATTACAAGAGAGGGACAGAACCTCTGAGGTGAGATAATCCGCAGCTTTCTGCACCCCCTCCGTCTGAATAGATACGTGCTCTGCCCGTGAACAAATGAAAATAGCAGAATCTCTTACTCGCTGGGAAGGTAAACTCATATCTAATATACTTTATTATTACAAGAGTAAATACAAACAATTAATCAGTTCTAACGCTTCATAACACAAACATTGTTCTTGTATTTACACTCTATTCCGATAGGAGACAGAGGGTTAATCTTTTCACACTTCTTAGTATCAGTAATCCTTCTCCTGATTGTCCTGTCCAGTACCTCCTTCCTCAGGCCACAGACAGGGGATCCGTAAAGAGAGGACAGAAAGCAGCGACCCTTAGATTTAACCCTACAGGACATCTTCCTAATATTACCGTAGCTGTCTGTAACGGAACAATCTCCACACCGGATCTGCAGGTAGCTCCGTGTACCAGTAGTACAGAATGTTAGATTCTTCCAGATAGCACAACCTACAGGAATAGTATTATAAAGAGATAACTCTATATAACTCATAAATATATTACCTGACTGGATGGTAGGCGGAATAGTTGTAGGAGTGACAGTAGTAGTGTCAGGAGAAGTAGTAGTGTCAGGAGTAGTAGTAGTGTCAGGAGTAGTAGTAGTGTCAGGAGTAGTAGTGTCAGGGGTAGTAGTAGTGTCAGGGGTAGTAGTAGTGTCAGGAGTAGTAGTAGTGTCAGGAGTAGTAGTGTCAGGGGTAGTAGTAGTGTCAGGAGTAGGAGTAGGAGTAGTAGTAGTAGTAGTAGTAGTAGTAGTAGTAGTAGTAGTAGTAGTAGTAGTAGTAGTAGGTAGATTACTCTTTGTAGATAGAAATCTAAATAATGGAAGAGCAACGGAACCAGAAGGGCCTCTGGGACCACCATTATCGGATTCAGTGTTCCCCTCTTGCTCTGTCTTGGGGTTAATCTTAATCCCATCTGTCTCTTCAAGGGAATCATCCCCCTGACAGGGTGCAGGGGAACAGGAACAAGAACTAGGACAATCACATCCTGTAGAAGTCAGAGGAGACACAATAAGAGAAGTTACATCTGTTACGAATCTAAACTTTAACGCATACTCCAGTATCCTGTCAGTCAACAACTTCTTAACCTCAACATCCTCATCAGCTGATATCTGCTCTAAGCTCTGCTTAATCAGCTGATAAGCATGTAACTGTCCTTCTAGACATATCTGGTCCTCTATAGGGGACACAGAGGTGTCAATCTGCCCCCTGTAAGAGTACTCAACACCTCCAGCTGATACAGCTAACACCTCGAATGAAATGCTCTCCAGGTTAGTCTCCCCTGTAACTAATAGCTCGTCTCCCCTGTAGTAGGTAGGGAATGATGTAACAGATACGTTATATACAGAATTGTCAGGGAATAGAAACTGTATGTGACTAAGGAGAGGACAGAGAACAGTCTCCAGAAAGTCCACCAGCTGTGTGTTAGCGTCTGTACCTTCGTATATGAACTGATACCTCCCTCCGTTACTATAGGATAGCGTCTTGAGCAGAGATTGGTCCGCTCCGACCCCGAAGGCCAGAGAGTTTAGAGAAATAGGAGTTCCTAAAGTATATATACATTGTACCATAAAAACCATCTGTACGTATCCGTTGCTATAAACATGATCTGACACTCATTTACTGGGTTAAGAGGGTAGACATGTATGCAGTCAACACCTATTATATCGAATACAAATATATTGAAGTACAGTAGAACTCGGATAAGACGTACTCGGCTTAAGACGTACACTCGGTTAAGACGTACTATTTCTTATATCCCAAAATATCAGTCATCATTATTTGTAATGCAAACATATTCGGATAAGACGTACACTCGGTTAAGACGTACTAATTTCTGTTTCCCGAGGGGGTACGTCTTATCCGAGTTCTACTGTATTAGATTGTACAAATATATAAGTAACAGAGAATTATTCGGTAATATCGCAGTAATCATCACGGTCCCTTGAGCTTAGATATAACGCGAATTGACTGTACTAAAAATTAGAAACTACCTGTACAAGCATTTCTGATATTATTAGCGATCTGTAGAGGATTAGTAACACCAGATGTAGCCTGACCATCTGATAGAAGAGTTATTTGAGATACACACTGTGATGCTATACCACACAGCTGATCAACAGCTGTTAATACAGCTGTGTTTATGTTAGTACCTCCACTAGCATCCAGAGATCTCACAAAATCTATTCCTTCACTCCTGTACTCACCTATAATAATATGACATCATAAAAAATATTATAATATACGAGATTATTATGTTAGTTTGGCATTTGTGTGGAATGTGATTAATCACGGAATATGTCTTACTAGTGGATCAGACAGCTTACCTACAGACACGAATCCATCACTAAATGAATTAACATCAAAGTCAAAAGCAATAACATTAAAGTTATCTGTGTCCTTAAGAGAATTGAGGAGATATACAGCTGATTGGATAGCTTGTCTCATCTTCCTATCTCTCATAGATCCTGACTTATCTATTACGAATATAAAATTCTGACAGATACAATCTAGACCGGAAGTAGGAGAGAAGAATTGTGTGAAATAGTGTCCTGACAGACTACCGTATCCTATCCCATCCTCCCCTACGGGTACAGGTATAAAAGAGGTCTCCAGGTCTACAGAGACCCCCTTAATGCAGTCAGCTGTTCTCTGTTCCTCTAGAGAAGGCTTAAATGTACACACAGCAATCTCTGGAGTAATACTAAGCTCTCCATCACTACTCTTTAAGCTACCATCTTGAAAATTATCAAAGAGATTAATCTACAAATAGTCGAATAATAAAATTAATTAGGTTGTAAGATATTTGTCACATACCTGAGCAGACAGCATAGCAACGGGCTGTGTAGGTTGTATGCTAATGGAATGTTTAATTATTCCTAATCTCATTATTAACAACTGTTGATATTCTACAGAGAACATGGCGCGTTGATTAGGCCCAGCTGACAGACAAACTCTGAACTCATCCATGCCTCTAAATACAATATAAATAATTATCCGTAACCATGGTAACATATGTTACTATAATACATACCTAGATTCTACTAATCCACTAGTTACTCCCGTCCTTACATTCTCCTCGTGTATCTGTCTAGCCTGCTCCTTCTCCCTGACTGCCCCCGAGTACTTCTTGCCCCCTACCTCCAGACAGAGACCGGACACAAATGCCTCCTTAGGTAGCTGTATAGAGAAGCATACCTCCTGCTGAGAATCAGCTGTATTAACTATTTCAGAATATACACGAGTACAGGCAAACCTCTTCTGTACACTGCTGGTCACGTTATATACATCTATGACATAAGGGGGGTCTATACAAGGTATAGGGGGACGAGTACGTGGAGCAGGGGGTCCAGAGGGGTAGGTAGAGGAGCCAGAGGGATACGGAAAGTAGGTTGGATAGGGACGGCGGTAATGGTAGCTCACTGGTGTTCGAGTAGGACCAGTAAAGGTCAGAGCTCTAGCGAATATTAGCGCAGAGCTAATAAAGTATAATACAGCGAATATATTCATAGATGTATGTTGTTAGTAAAAATTTAGTATTTATACTTATACAAACCATTCTACCTTATGCGTTGCTAGGATAATGCATAGAGCAATACCATTAATATGTCGAGGTCATGAATCTACAGTTACAGACATCTCCTACTCTAACGTAACGGCAGATGGATCCTTCTTTGCCACCACTAGTAGAGGTTAGTTGCATTAATCTAATTAACTCATGTTGCATTCTATGAATGAGACAGTATCCTACACAAATATTCTATAAACACAGGTGTTGTAAATATTTCTGTAACTTTTGGAGAACATAATGATTTATCTTAAACGCAAAAGATAACAGAATCAAGCGGATTTTATCATATATGTCACAGCCAAAAAATTAGAGTCAAATAAGGTGTGAATAATGGATTTGCAATTAAAATATAACAAATACAATATTATTTGTATTTCCATATTTTAAGCACTTGTTCGGCTCCAGAATGCTACAATTGATTAAGCTAATCCACTGTTCTTGATTCTGCCAGCCAGAGATTATTGTGGGAAATTCTATATTCTAATAAATCAATTCAGATCTTACGAAATACTCTTAAACATAATTCTAATTGTGTCGGTTGTTCATGGAACTATAAAGTGTTTGTTGCAATTAATTATTGCTCAATAATTCATATTAGAGACTGATTAGATTAATAATTCTGATAAGAACTTAGAAATGTTGAGCAAGGGAGAAAGGAGTTGATAAAACAAATCAAAGATTTAATATATTCGTATATTTCTATGTTTGTTAACAGGGAAATACAAACAAGAAATTAAGCATTAAACTTAAAAAAAGATATTTAAATCTGGGTTAAAGAAGAAAAATTTGCTATTTTGCGGCTATTTATAGTTCCGAAAAAAGAATAAATGAAACAAATTCGAAACAAAATCTAACATGCAAGCAACTCCTGCTCAGCAGCAGAAACTCTCTGTCCTGGAGGATTTCCCCCTCAGCCTGACGCTAACTAATTTCAATACAGAGGTGGCAGAGCTATATAACACAAGTGTTATAAATAAAAATAAAGTAGCAGACCTAGAGAATAAGAGGAGATTAGCTGTACACGCTAAGAATAATAAGAGGAGCTATTACAAGGGGAAGGATGATATGAGGGAGATGGCTGATGAGATAGAGGAGATGATACGAGTTAGAAAACAGCTGATCGCGGAGAAAACAGCTCTCCTTATAGAGATACAAAAGTACTCTATGTATAATTAATATTTGCTACTGATCAGCTGTGCTGCTTATGCTATGAGCTATTAATAAATATTTGCTTAATATTTATAGATTGTAATGCTATGTTAAGAAGGGGAGAGACAGGAGATTGGGTAGGGAGATTCTCAGGACATAAAGGAGCTATTTGGAGGTGTGATATAGACCCTACTGCTACCAGGCTAATAACATCATCAGCTGATTACACAGCGTAAGTTAGAATAGTGACGCCATGCATACCATAACAATGAGTTAATGACATAGTTATGTAGTAGGGTGTGGGATTGTGTTAACGGACAAGAAGTAAGGAAATTGGACCATGGACAGGTCGTGAGATGTTCCCTACTTGTACCTGTGAGTTAATTATAACCTAGTGATGGATATTAAGTTATGGAATGTATTCTAGGAATCTACACAGTTAGTAACACTAGCTTATAAGACAATTAGATTATGGGATATGAGAGATAAAGGTAACCAATCATATTACAGTATAACAGGTGTTATAATGTGTACATATAGATTGCGTATCAGCTGTCAATACAGATAGAGATTATAAACAGCTGGTTATGTGTCAGGAAGATGCACAGCTGGTTTATACCAGAGATGATACCAGTTGTATAAGGTATGATAATACAATAATTTATAACAGAAATTGACAAATGAATATACAGCTTGATGGAGGTGTCAACAGGGAAAATACTACATTCCAGAGTTCTTACGTCACAACTTAATCAGCTGTCTATTAGTCATGATGGAATGTTACTGTTAGCCAATCACAATACAGGGATTACAGTACTATGTGAATACAGGTAAACATGTATTTACTAATTAATTTAAAAACATATAAATAATACTAACAACAGTCTAGATGTGCTAAAGGAATTTAAGATATCAGGAATCAGCTATTCAGCTATACACCCCAGTAAAGAAATAATAGCGACGTCACACAATGATAACTCTATCTGTTTAACAGAGTTTGATACTAACACTCTTATAAGTAAGCAAAATTATATATTAATATATAGTATGTTATTGGTACCAATATCACCCCCTCCATGTACCCAATAGGAACTTACGCAGGGCTGGAAGCATCCTGTCAGATCGAGTACTCCCCTGACGGAGAGGTGATAGCAGTGGGTACAGGAAATGAGGTTTATCTGTGGCCTAATACTCCTGGCAAGAAGTATGGACTATGGTCAGGAATAGAATCATAGATTACAACAAACTGAATTCAATAAAATACTAATAGTTAGAATAATCCAGCTTTACGACAAGCCTTCTGGAGTAGAGCTCTAACTCTGTATTGCTCAGTAGACAGCTCTCTCACATTCTATAAGAAATATTGTATATATTATTTGTATAAATATATTAAAACTAATAACTTACCAGTAAGAACTCTTCTAGAGTAACAACCTTCTTCCTGAGTCCTTCCCCCAGATAGTACAGAGAATCTTCAATAGCACATTGTCTGGAGTACAGAGATAGGATCCTAAAGGTGTTGAAAATTAATATAGAAAATATAGTACATGCAGGATATAAGGACCAGCCTCTGGAATACTGTTCTCATATGTTCTTGGATATTTATACCGGTTATAAGAACATGCATTACTACTCGTAAGGATGTTCTTATAACCAACATACTCTGTATATACGTATAACTAACTGTTCGTATAGCGGTGCTGTAGTTACAATAGCCTGATCCACAGAGAAGCACTCCCTCTGTGCCTTTAGAGACACAACAGCCTGTTCTATCTCTCCATTCTTCTTCTGTAACAGACTTATGTTAGAATCCATCTCAGTCTGTTGCTGCTGTATTCTACCCATAACAGCCTTAAGCTCTTCGTTACCAGAGCGTAGCTTCTGATGGGTTGCTCTCAGCTCATTCAGCTCTGTCTCACTAGACTGTTTTAACATTTCCATCTGTTGTCTGACCTTCTGGTGGACAGCTGATATCAAAGAATCTCTTCTCACCCTCTCATCGTCTCTGCCTCCATACGGAGGGTATCCCCCAGAGGCTGGGGTAGGTGCAGGAGCAGGGGCAGGCGGGTAGGTAGGGGGCCCGACAACAGCTGAGGAGGGATATGGAGGATGTGTAGCTATAATAATTAAGAGGAGGTTACACTAACTCTATAATTAGAATATAGTGTATATCAGCTTATTAACTTACCAGGAGCTGGAGGGTATCCAGGCTGAGGCATAGCTCCATATGGTACCGGCATTCCTTGATTAGGAGGGTAGTGAGGGGGTCTGCTGGCAGGACCGGGGGCTGGAGGGTAGGGATAGGACCCAGGGGGACCTGATTGGTACTGTTGAGGCTGAAAGTATCCAGGCTGAGTAGCTGGCATTCTGTAACAGATAAGTTATAAATAACTCAATATTTGATTGGTTGAATTAACTTACACCATGTGAGGCTGGGTCTGTGCAGGTTTAGAGAATACAGGAGGTTCCTCTGAGAATACAACTGACATAGTCTGTACAAGGTCACAGAGATCACTAGATCCCTAAACAACAACAAACAGGTGTTAAGAGGTGTCATAAGACTAATCATATGTAACTAACTCTACTCCATTCGTGTAGATAAGGAAGGAACACGGTGCCCCCGTTATCCACATATTTAGACGGTTTAATACTCATAGCAGCTGTAGGAGTAACACGAGGAATAGGAGGGACTTTAGGGAACTGTTTTGGTAACCAAATTGTTATTGGAATGTTGTATCTGGCGCCTAATTTACATAATAATAATAATAATAATATTTAGATTAGATGGGAAAGAGATATAGAATTCATTAAAGAATCTGAACCAGCTAGATATATCCAAGTTATGGCCGGTTCTAAATACAAAAGCAATATATCTGTGTTATGCTTACTATGCTATATCTTATTTACCTTTGTAGTTAACAGGAATAGTCCCTTCCAAACAGACCATCCTCTCTGTCATATGAGTCCCTGCATGAGCTGTAAATATAACAAATAAAACTTATCTAGGAATATAATAATTAAGATAACATACCAAACTGTTTGATGTTAGGTTTAATATCACCGTAGACAGTAAATAAACGAGTAGATAGAACCTTAACATCTGCTGGGAATAAGTAATCTTTGGTCTAAATACAAATAAATAATCCATGGTCCATCTAATATAATCAATACTTACATGTTCCTTCAAGATTTCATTAATCCTACGTATCTTATCTGAGTTACCAGCTGCCATATATTAATCTAATTATAAGTATAGAGTTATGAAAATTGATACATTGAACTGCCCCAGAGTTGGACGAATATAGGTCACATTCCAGTTGATCACCCCCGTAACTAAGTTAAACAATACAATACAAATTGATATCAGAAAAGAATAAAATCAACTAGCAAGTGATTATATGCATTCGAATATGTGTAGAACAAAATCAAAATCGTGAACATGATGATTATAGAAATACGGTCTGACCGGATAATTGGCCCCTAGAATAGCCGGTCCCGCAATAATTAATCCGGTAGACATAGCAAGGATGTTAGTTTCCACGAGGAAAGAGAATCCATGGTCAATAACGAGATTACCCTCGTTACTCCTTATTTCCGGGGGATCAAATCTCCCCAGGAATAATCTTTCCTTTAGGAGGTTTTCTATCTCTGAATATTTGTCCATAACAGCCTGTCTGTCCGGATAATCCACGTAGTCCGGTGAAGTTATAAATCCTAATCTATTTGGGTACTCAGCTACATACCACCAACTGCTTAGGATTGATATTCCCTCCAGACAGCTGGTAGTGTTAGACAGCTCATTCATAATTATTTGTAAGTCTATATACACACTGACATAATCCTTAGGATAAAGACCCCAAGACTCCAGATACTGAGAAGAGTGATACACTATCTCCTTAGAGAAGGGAACGGTTACAGGAGGTCTGCATCTAGAGGTGAATCTGTTCTTAACATCAAGGAATGTGGCCTTAGCCCCGGGGGCATTCGGAGGCTTCATACCGTTCCAATTGACTAATACTACCGTCTTCTGTTCCCCCTGTAGTCCCAGATAGCTCACGAATTGTTTACGAGTTAGAGGGAGATTAGCGTCCACACAGATAGACCTCTCCGACTGGAATTGCCGCCCGGAGAGCTGAGACAGCTCTCTTGTAACACAGGTATTGAGAGGCCCCAGATAACGGGTACAGTCTCTGACGTAATTCCTGGGACCCTCGGAGGGGAACAAACTGTCCCTAGCGAAGCTCCCAGCTGTGGAATGTGGGAACACTATGACGTCATCTGAGTACACAAAGAACACCAGCAGGACAGAGGGCGGTGCCTTTATTAGTCCAGTGGACAGATTAGAGAAGGGAGGGAGAGAGTAAGAATCAAGATATACATTAGTCTTGGTAATATCGAAGTAATGACTAATAGACAGTGAATGCGTGTGAGATCCAATACAGTGTAATGTAGAGTACTTGCCATTTGACACCTCAGGTAGTATAACTCTATAATCTAACAAATCTGCTATACATTCTAACTCTATGAAGTTCTGTATTCCCTCTACTATACTCCCCTCTGTCTTGAGACCTATGAATATACCCTGGGTGTTACCCTTATGTACCTCACGGGGGACAGGAGGAAGCTTTATACCCGTCACACTATCAGACACCAACTGGTCATCCCCCGGACCTCCCTCTAGTGATTCTAACCCTTCATCAATCTCATACAGGTAATCAGATTCAGTATCAATGGGTACTAAGAGTACAGGGGACTCGTAGCCTCTAAGTAAATCCCCAGTATATAATATGTATAAGCCTAGACACAGGACAAGGGTCAGGAGGATGTTAGGTCTAATCCTCCTCTGTAGTGAATGTATAGTGATCATGGTTGTTCTAATTATAGTATCAAAATATGCAGATATTATTAAGCAACACATTTATCAGTCAGCTGATTGCAGGGTATAAATACATTATTGTGTACAAATACAGAACAGCTGGAAGTAACACCTAATATATGTCAACACAAATAAACAATACAAGCAATACAAAGGACATGTTCTGACCAATAGAAAGCCTTACTAATTATCTGTTACATGCGTTATAATATGGAACTATATAATATCAGAGATGTGTGTAGAATATGAAATATCTAAGGTGTATACTGAAAGGGTGGATAAATGAAAATATAATATAAGTTAATCAGCTGATAAATGAAAAAGTATAGCTTAGTTCTATATATATGCATAAAATAAACAAATATGTAAACAGATAATCCAGCAAGAATACATTATTGATCTTTGAAACTTGGCATAACTGTTAGTTTCATATCTCTAAACTTACTCTTATAACAACAGAGAAATAGCGTCATTAGAATCCCTAACATCTGAAGAAGAGCTAGAATTACTCCTATAACACCTATACCTATAACTAAACCTTTAGCAAAGGTGTTAACTTTATTAATACAACCAGGGACACTGAGTGCCATCAGCTGACTGCTGTTGCAATACTGTACTCCGTTAAAAATGATGAAATTATTGTCACAACAAGTCATAGGGTAGTAAACAAAGCTCTCATCAAAGAATGTATTATTTTGGTATGTAGAAGTATCCCAGTCTAGGTAACCATAGTAACCACAGCAATCAAATACATCCTGAATACTGTCAATAGTGCTCACATACAATACATTATCATTACCATACTCAACAGTAATACCGAATAAGAATTCCTGACGAATACCTACAGGAAGAGAAAGAGAGGTGTTAAAATACTAATATCTATTCATAACACCTATCTGAGATGGAAATTTACTGGTTTAGCTCAGCTGTTCTCAACCTCTTTACACATTCTGTACACACCAGGTTGGGAACTGCTGACGTATATAAACAGCTGATATTATAATATTGTACTTACTAATAGTGATGTCATCATAGTTAACAAATCCCCAGACACCGATAGACACCTCTACAGCAAACACAAGGAACATGAGGACACAGTAAATGAAGAGGAGAATATACAGAGGTAGTAGAGCTACTACCAGACCCATGATACTTAAAGCAAGGATTGTTATGCCTATTATTACGACAACAATACTGCCGGATACGAATGTACTGACAGAGAATGATACATCATCACCTGATACATACATGTATATACCGACAGAAATGATTATAAGACTCATCAGTAAGAATAGTAAATTATAAATAATAATTGATACTCTTAAACAGCTGATAGCTCTCAGGTTATTGAGCCTCTCTTGGTCCGATCTGTCCTCTGTTCCTGGTTCTTCTATCTCCAACAACTCAGCTTTTGTCACCTCTACAGAGACTGAGGCTGTGTTCTCATCAGGGGGAGATATACCCTTGTTGTCATAGGGACCAGATTGACCCATAATATTCTCTGTGCTAGACATCTAATCAGCTGATTAGTGGATAATTAAATAAGATAAATTAGCACCCTGAAAAGCAGAACAATATTCCCTAGCAACGAAGGACAAATGTAGGAATGTGAGTAAATCATTTAATAGAAAATAAAACACCAAATAATATAAATAAATATTAACACATATCAGCTGATGAGGATAGATTAGGTGCTGAGTAGTAGTGACATACGGGAGATATACTCAGCTGTCCTCTAGGAGACAGTACCTCCTGTGATGAGTAAGCAGGAGGTTGAGAGGAGCAGGAAACGCATCTACTAGAGTGGGAGGGAGTGCATGAGGAGATTTGTGATCTAGATTAGAATATAATAACCCTTCCAATTCATCAACAAATATTAGCGAAGTTTATAGAAATCTGATTATTCAACTAGAATCGAACTACACAATATTATCCATGGTTCGGACCGGAACTTCAATTTATTAATTAACCACATGCATTAAACAATTCTCAAAATATTTCAAATCTTATAAAATTTGTATTTAATAATTAATAATTTGCATAGTAATTACGGCAGAAATCAGTGAATAATTACCGAAGCAAATAGCAAAGGGTTGAAGGTTTGCACTCCGGTTTATATCGTTGCGAATATTTGGATACAAAAATGCCTGAGTTGGTATTTCATTGATGAATTGGTTATATTAATATTTTGACACGAATATATCTCTGCATGTACTACAACCTGTATAGCTGTTTAGATCTTCCATCATTATATTACAGAAGTTTAATAAGAAACAAATAAACAGGAAAGCAAATCTAACCGTAATTAAGTTTTGAAAATTTCCACTTTTAGATTCTAATAGGACAATCTGTACGTATGCTTTATAGACAATTAACTTAGATATTCGTATGGGAGATTGCTATGCAGTGTAAGTATTCGTCCTAATTACAAGTTCGTGCTAATGGAATGTGAAATAAGAGTTCAATCCTTTAATCATTGAGTGCAGATATAAAACAATTAGCGCTACTTCGCTGTTGAATTAACCAGGTGTCCGTCGTTAATATTATAATATAATCGAAGGAATAATTCTATAGCAAAAAGCATTTCTGAATACAGTCTAACTTGCATATAATGGATACAGAAGGGATTTGTTAAGGGGGCAGTATGGAGGTGATAGCTATGGAGCCTATTAAGCAGGTTTGACGTGTATTAAGTAAACTCACTTCCTTAACAATATTCTGCCAGAGGATCTAACTGCTACATAGCAGAATATGATTAGAGATATCAGACTAATGATTATAATCAGAAGTGTGAAGATTAAACACATCATAAACAAGGCAACAATCAATCCTAACAATAAGTAGTTGCTGTAAGCTAAAAGATAAATACAAATACGTAAATATAGACAGTGAAAAGGTGTGAAAAGAAAATTGATTATTAAGCAATTTGACCTTAGCAACAGGATAGGAGGATTGGAATCAAGAACAATGAAATATCAATTAAATTAGACTGAGTGATTCGTTATTAGACAAACAGAATGTAATTAATATTATATCATAGCAACGCATGAGGAGGATTGTAATGCAGATGATGGTCTGAAAAATAAATTAGCGGGTATGTGCTAGATAATTTGGAAAATTATTTGTAAACAAATACGATTGAGACTGGACAATATACCTATTGCATGTTCTGTTGTTATGTTTGTTGTTATTGTTGTGTTAGGAGTTTGGGGTATGTACACACATTCCTGAGTGGATATATCACACAGCTGATTAGCTAGACATTTCCTGACACAACTCTTAACACATTTATTAGCAATAAATATGTGGTCTCTATTACAGACACATTCTCCTGTTAAATCGGAGCAATGAGAATTCTCAGAGCAGTTAAGACATGATATGGAACTATTAGATGGTTTAGTTTCATAATCACAACCGGAACTAAGCTGTATAACACCTCCTGATCCTCTAGCTATACATGATACGTCTCTCTGTCCCCCTAACCAATCAGATGTCTGCCATTCGAGTTTCAGACAGGTGTCAGGTGAGGGTGCACATTTATGGGTCCTGTACTCAGGGGTACTGTCCCCTGGATGGGTGTCTCCTCCGGGAAGAAAGTAGGAGAGAGGATAGGGACGGATACTTAGACTCCTGGAGGTGTTGGAACACAGAGAGGTACAATTTGATTGGTTAATCTGTAAGGGGTTAGGAAGGATAATGTCAGGACATGAAATAGCACAAGCGGAATAAGTCCTTGTATCAGTGTCTAATCGTATCAGAGGGGAGTAGAGATCTCTATCAGGGAGACAGGAGGAGAGGGGGAGAGAGGAACCAAACTTATTTAAACAGAGAACAGACCGTACCATTTGTCCGGTACCACAGGTTCTGCTGGAGGTCTGACAGGATGACCAGGGCCCTCTGTAGATAATTGGGTGAGGACAATGAGACAGATAGCAGGGACGGGTCTCTTCCTGAGGTGGACAGATAGTACCTCCATTCTGAGGAGGAGAGGTGACAAATCTAACCCTGGTTTGTACCCCAGAAGGATTGGCACAACTACCAGAGCAAATAGACCAACTGGAGAACTCAGAGACAGAGCATTTGATTGGACAGGACAGATTACAGAATCTGGTTACATCAGAGGGTGGACCTAATTGATTCATACAGAGGTGTGAAAATGTTAATATACCCTCATTAGTAGCACAGGTATAGTTCCTATACTGTGTTCCTGTACCGCATAGACTCTGGGAGTGTGAACAGGAAGAGTAGTCAGAGTAGATCCACTTAACACCTGGTGGAAGACAAGATTCTGATTCAATAGTAGCTCCACAGGACAAACCGGTGCCATTTCGCCCTCTAAGGATACTACGGGTCCTCTGACGGTACCCTGAGGTACATGACGCCCACTGCCCCCAATCTGTGTGGATACAGTCTGAGGGACAAGGAATGTAGCACCTTTTATCAAGAGGAGGTTTACTAATCAGAGAACAGGAATTGCTGATATTCACTCCAACCAAACAATCTACTGTTCTATGTTGAATGCCAAATCCACAAACGGTAGCGATGTTACTCTGATACACACAGGGCGTCCAAGGGGTAGATACCCATTGGGGGAAGGGGCAGGCCTTAGGGGAGCAAGGGGATCGTTCTAGTAGAGGGGAGCATTCTTGTCCTCCCAGCTGAGGATGGGATACAACAGGTCTACTTCTGAACCTAACACCTCCGTTACAAGTAACAGAGCAGTGGGTCCATTGTGTCCAGATGCCCGTGACACAATCTGTGGGACACAATACAGCACATTCCTTCTGGATCGGGGGAGGTGTGTCGGTACAATAACTATCTGAAAAGGGGGTGCCGTCAGATCTGAGACAAGATATAGCTCTGTGATTCATTCCACGCCCGCAAGACCCATTCAATGGGAGACAAGAAGACCATCTGGAAACAACACCCCATCTGTAAGAGGGACAGGAGGTAAGAGGACATGGAGCAGATTCTGCAAGGTTTACATTAACAGAGGAACAATCAGATCCTATCAATTGTCTGTATCTCTGTCTGATAGAGGGAGTACATGAAAGGAGACAGGGAGAGTAAGGGGTCCATTGGGTAAGGTAGCAATGAGGACAGGGGAGGGTACAAGTTGATACCAGATCTTCTGAGGGGGGCAATCGGGAGCTGCCACAGTTCCTATCCGGTACAACTAGTCCTGATTCAGACACACACTCAATACCAGCTGTTCTATAACCCTCTCCACAACTACTGTGTTGTGTTAAAGGAATGCAATCTCCGAATTCTTTAACATGCCAATGGTAACTAGGGAGACATGGTATGGTGTTACATTGTCCCTCTGAGGTCTGAATAGAGCCAATTGATTGGTCACAATTGGAACTCAAAACCATTCTTTTCCTAATCTTAGTCCCAATACCACAAACAGCTGAGCATTGGGAATAAACCGACCAATCAGAATATCTACAACATTCCGATCGACAAGTTCGGTTGTTAGGGGGTTTATCCAAAATGTCACAAAATTGAGAAGGAAATCTATTAGAATCTAAACATTCCACACTTCTATTCTGGTAACCATAGAAACATAAGGCGTTTGAACTAAGATAACAATCTGACCAATCAGAAACTCTCCAGCTGTGAGTAATCTCATGGCAGGACTGTTGCTGGGAAAATCTCAATGGAATGTTGTCAGGAATTACAGAATTATAATAACCAATCAAATCACGAGTTCTACTGGTGGAGTTGTCTCTACAGACTGACCAATCAGACCACGGGGATAATATGACGTCACTAGACTCTGTGTAGTTACAAATCTTTGAATAGAAATTACCTACATTGAAATTACATGTAAATATACACACAGCTGACTCCTGATTAAATAGAAGTCTGAAAATGTACAAATATTGCCCCAAACCGTTAAAGTTACATATCGCAAGGTACCTCTTAATGTAATTACTATATAACTAACTAACCAGCTGTAGTATTGTAGTAGTAACACAGGAATGTGTTATACTGACATGTATTACACACAGAGTATTGTATAAGATCTGAGCTAGTACTCCCAGAGAAGAGCTGTCTAATCCTCTTCCTGAGAGATGGACAATTATCCTCACATCTACTCCACTGTACCCAGTCACCTAACACACCCTCTGAGGTACAGAAAAGGTGTGAAAGTGGTCTTGAGATGTTATCACATTTAGAATTATCTGATAAATAAGTTTCAGTTCTATTTTGCAATAAACAGAGGACTAACCGGCTAGATAATCCCTCATAACATTCTGACCAATCAGATGCTATGCTCCACTTATAGACAGCTGACTGACAAGTAACATTCTTACTGCATTCCCCGCGTTGCCATAGTGACGGACAAGACCCATAAGTAGGTTGCCTAGCAACAGATCGGAATCTACTCCTTTCACCAGATGGTTTGTCACAAGAGGAAGAGAGGCAAGTGGACCAATGGGACCAGGGGAACATCTGACACTTACAAGAGAAGTGACAAATTCTGGAGCTAATTGGTTCCGATTTGTTACAAAGTGAGTGATTTAATTGGTTAAAACTCCTATCAAAACAGCTGACATTCCTTGTCTGTAACCCTACACCACATTCCTGTCCAATCAGCTGATGGCATTCTCCCCATGTACCAACTCTCCAATGAAATAGATCTATAGAAGTGGCATAGTGACTCAAACTGTCCCTCAGACACCTCTCTGCCACCTCAGAACGGCACAATTCAGTCTCAGATAGGTGCGGACAGGGAACGTCAGATTCTTCAAAGAATATCAGATCTCTTGTCCGAACTCTTTGCTGAATTTGTGTCACACAATTTTGTGGAATTTGCAAAGACTCTGAAACCTGAATTATATTCGAAGGAGTGTGACAAGAATTCCAAGAAGTCCAATGTGTATATACACATTCCAATCTGTAGCATGGTAACCAGGCTAATATATAAACAAATACATAAAAGTGAAAAATCATTTTATATTAATAAAGTAAACAAATATCGCTATTTATACTAAAGTCAGTAAACATCGTGAATAAGGTAAGCAATAGAACTAGCTCTATTTTCAGGATACATTCCAATCGACTGCGTGGCAACTAAGACATGGGCATCTGGTGGATGGCAGCGTAGCGACCTGTCACCTAAATAATAAACATAAATAACAACAAATAAACAAACGATCATTATACACAACAAATGATTGTAATTTGATATTATTAATTGAGATAGTCTCGTTTGGAGAGGAAATATCTTAGTTAGCGTTGCCATAGAGTCTCACATAGGAATGTTATAATATTAGGTAAATCAATACTAACAGATAAGCACTATTAAACATATATTTGTATCTTATAGAGGCTGGAATACCCCCCTAGAGGGAGGTGATAAACTTGAGAGATAAATTAGAATATTGTTTAGTTAATGGCAAACTTATTTCAGCTCCACGTGATGTCTAGCTAAGAATATGGGCAGGCGGACGGCAATTCATGGAAAATTGAATGATTCTACTTCTAAATATCTTAATTAAGAGTGTGAAAGGAGGTCTGTGAAGATAAAATCACTACTATTCTCCCGTTAGTTATTAATATATTGTGTGTAGTTATTCATGTGACAGAACTAGTTTCCAACTAACAGTGACCTTATAATCATAAGCGACAAAATATGAGAAATATAATCCACCAAATAGTACGTAAAAATATTAATAAAACAAGTTAATTAAATTAACTAATCAAAGTGTAATAATGATACAAATAATACAGAATTTCTATTAATCACGTTTATAGAATTAACCAATAATATCGCTTATTAATCCAATTAGAATCTGTAACTATTATTAATTAATATTAATAAATGGATAAGTGTTACCCATCAATATTATGTTACCCATTAGGGGGACATAGGGACAATATGTGAGTAACATATGTATTTTTATAGGACAGCGGTTTTCGGTTATACTCGGAATTGGTCCTCTTCTAGGTGTCAGGATAGGAAATAGCATATTTTAACAGAGACAATAGGTTTACTAAGGGAATTACGCTTGGAACAACTGCACAGCAACGCATGTATATAAAGGAATGAATGTACTAACTTGGTGATACAGCTGTCTTTCTATATCCCCGAGGAGAGAGGATGCTCCCATACGGAACAGTTTAGGGTGTGTCCACTCACTTCCTAACTCCTCCTTCATGAGACTTAACCAAGATAGAGACTCCTTAGCACTCCTTATACCACCTGTAGAACAATAAGGGTTATACATAACTATGGACATACTGGTTGTCAGGTGAGGAGTATTTCTCCCTAGCAAATAGAATATAAGACAATATGTATGTTAATTAAGATAAGAATATTCCCAAACATGCAACCAAAGATTCGATAAACAAATAATTATTTCCATTTTCTCTTGCCTATAATATTAGCGCTCTTCTTAACAGGTTGGGGGGTACTGTACCCATGTCCTGTCTCAGATATAGTTCTGGGTACTCTCCTCTCCATTCTGTGAGTACTGTCAGGAGTAGATCGCTCATATCGGGAGTATAGGGACTGTGTAGAGAAGTTATCCGACTTAGTGAATGGCTCAACTGTTGAGTGCCTACCGGATCTCTTAGGGTATGAAAATGTGTCCTCACTGGTATAGGGGTCCGGTGTGTGTGACCTGAGTATAGGACGGGTCGCTAGGTCAGGAGAGACTGTATCCTTTCCCTCCCCATAAGTAATGTCTCCCAGTTTATCTACAATACTCACAATATGCTCTGTATCTATCTTTATACTAACATGACACTGTAACTGTGCATAACTAGTTTGTAACACCTCTATCTTATCAGTTATCAGAGAGAGAGTTGCTTCCTGGGTCCCTGCTAGCTCTTTGGTGTTGAGGTTACCCTCTAAAACCTTGTATGTACTCTGTAACTTCTTGAGATCTGATAATATCCCTTCTGATTGATTCTTGTAATTATCCTCCAATTCATTTACTCTTTTATTCAGTTCTTGTTCTCTGTGATTCAAATTAATCTTAATTAACTGGAACTTATCTCTAATCTCAGTCCTCAGAGCTGAGAACTCTCCTAGTAGTGTATTAGTATGCTCAGACATTCTATCTACCCAGATTCGTTGCTATGCTACTTTATAACTATTCAAGAGCATATATTATCAGTTTAGTGGGTTATTTAGCCTACTGTAAGAAGTTACCACTATATGACATATGAAGAGGCATGAGGGAAGTAGGATTAATATTTGATATCCTCATTAACCTGTATTATGAAAGTACATATAGTATTACCATAGACGTATACAGGGGGTGCCTATTAATAGATTATACTAATACACTAGTAAACTAGGTATTAATGGGATAATTATATGATTAGAGAACAGCTGATTCGTAGGATGAACTATCCTAACGCCTATGTTTATATGAATTATAGGATATTCATATTAAGACGAACACCAAGAAATATAGCTAAGCAGTTCCCAACCTGAGCTCCAACTCATAGCAACGCTTTATGGAATAAGGAATGTGTAAATCATATTAACTAACCAGCAGGTTTGAATCCGACCTTATATCCCGTCCTCTGATAGTACTCCCTTATAGCTCTAAGCATGGTTAAAGCTACAGGAAATGTAGCATTAACAACTTCCTTCCCTGTACTAGTCTTAATGAAGTCTGATCCTGCCATCATACTCACTAGACTTGCTTTATACACGTTAGTAAGGGTACCTAGCTGTCCTGTACCCAGTATAGTCTTAAGGGGGACTGATCCACAGGCCTGCTTCATCTCACATACCTAATAATGGGGGGGATAGTTTAGACGAAAATTGTTCCCATATATATATGGTTATTAGATATTCAACCATGGATGGTGGAGTTAGTTTTTGTTATTTAGAAATCACTTTCCAACCAAGCGAGGAGTGTCTCAAAATGATATAGAACAACATCAAAGCATCCATGGTTCAATAACTAATAAGCATATAGGATGGCTATTATCCTTATTATTAAGCTACCTCATTATATAATTCTGTCCATCTTCCTGTGAGTACTAGTGTCCTATTAATAACAATATCAATCTCAGTAGCTCCGTACTCTATAGCTGTTCTTATCTCATCTATACGCTGGGAGAGAGGAGTCTGACCTAACAAACAGGAATATGAGTAGATATAAACATAAGCAAGATATGTAATAATATGTTAGGAAGTATACTAACTCAATAGCATTAGTCTTATTGGACCATGGATAGATACCAATAACCCAACAAGTTATGTCTCACTAAAAGTGTCCACCAAATAGGCACATACCCTCTATAATTAAGTGTTACTTATGACGTAAATACCTACGATCCTATCTGGTTGCTAGACTAGAGTATAACTCACCAGCTGGGAATCCAGCAGCTACAGAAGCTATAGGTATATGTCTAGCTAGTTTCATATCAGAGAATGCTTTAACTACGTCTGGTACTCTACTGGGATATACACACACAGCTGCTACTTGGATATTAAGCTGTTCTACTCCCATCGATTCTATGAGATCACTTCTAACCGGGTCACGAGCCTTGAAGCATAGTCTACACAAAATATAATATACAAGGAACTACAAGGTGGAAAATATGTAATATATACCTATTTACATTTCCTGGAGTATCATCACCATCAAGAGTAGTAAGATCTATACAAGTAACAGCTCTGAGTAACCAAGCTGCTTGCCATTCCTTCTTTATACTCCTGCGTGTCATATGAGAATCTGCTCTTCTTATCAGAGCAGGGAGATTAACCCTACTCATCTCTACCCATGCTAGATCCAAGGGGATACCTGAATTGTCCCCCGTATACGTGCTACCATCAAGTGAGGACATAATTCTAATTGTAAAAGTGATATATTATTAGTGATTATTCATATTTTACACCCTCCTACAGGGGGACATAATATATAATCACATACTACATCCTTAACGTGCTTTTGTGAGGTGGTATGTCCCAGTTATCATGGTTACCTCGTTGGTATTAAATAATGATAACATATCCATAGTCCAAGAGTTTAATGTGAGTATTTCTGTTCAGATAAAATAAATCATAAAAAGAAGTAATTAATGTACAATAGTTTTCCTCTTAACACCTCTGGAATCAGTTGTTTCTTTAGCTATACGACTAGATTTAGTGTCCTGCATATAGGAGGGTATACCCCCTGTCTGGTGACGGGAGGGGGAGAGAGAGGTAGTGGGACGGTTCAGAATTTCTGGGTTAGTTAGTCTCCTGGGGTCGTATTTGTCCTGGGGACATGTATAGAATAAATCATAAATTCCTATGGTGTATAAGGGTAACTAACTGTTGTCATGCTTGTCCGCATTCTAACTTGATGAGATGTCTGAGTGATAAGTAAACAAATAAACAAATAAACAAACAAATAACCAACAAATAAACAACAAACACACCTTCCTCATAGGAGGGTGTACAGATGCTGGTCTGGTAGTGTGATGAGATTTTAACAAGAAACTAGTCTGTATGAAAGGTGTGAAAATATGATTAATCATAACAGAATACATGTATACCTGTTTACTAATTATTTGAGGTTTAACTTTAATCGGTTCATTATCCTTCTTAACTGTTTGAGTATTTTCAGTATTCATTTGTTCCATTAATTCTAACACATTCATTCTCACTTCTCCGTTATAAGAATCACCCTGCAAACACATAAATAACAACAAATAAGTAAACAAAATGATTGGCTACTAACGGTTATCCACGGGTTGTGTAGAACTTCACTAGCTGAGTCTCGATTAGCTGGATTGTGTGTTAGCATTCTTTTTAACAAATTCTGAGCTAAACAAACACAAATAAATAAATAAATAAATAAACAAGCAAACAAACAAATACCTTCCTTAGAAGAGTTAGTTAACAGTTCATAATCCAACCAATCGTCTTGTAGCATTGAGTTAAGCACCATACTATCAACACCTGTAAGACTAGCAACCAATAAGTAAGATAGGAATGTATACTATAAATATAACTTACAGCTGATACATTATAACGCCTATACTCCATATGTCACACTTATCACTATAAGCAAGGTTCTTTAACACCTCTGGAGCTATAATTAATATAATTATAAGAATAATATGGTGCAATAGGATAGGGTTACTTACCCATGTATAGAGGGGTACCACATGAGTCCAAGAGCATGTCCTCTGTCCCTTTATAACAAGACAATCCAAAATCTCCCAACTATAGAAATAGAATTATATTATTAAACTCATAATCCATGGTCCATTAACATTATAACTAACTCTTATATCAAATTGATCATCTGTGTTCTTAGCTAGCAGAATATTCTCAGGTTTAATATCTCTATGTACCAAATCTATAAATAGAACAGGCAAAAATAAATTGAATTATAATCTCAGAAGGTGTTAAGAATAAATACAAATAAATTTAACTAATAGAATATCAGCTGTACTGGACAAATACTCAAATCTGATAGGACAGACACATTATGTCATATCTCGGAGATTATTATTAATATCTCTTAAATATACTGATATGCTCCTAGATGTATCACATTCCACACACCTTCAAAATACTAAGTTTATAGCTAAAAAATGAAGTAAACAATAATAACTAACTATTAGTGTGTAAATATTGCACAACATCCACTAGTCTGGAGATTATTATCTTGACTTCCTAAACGGTTAAATGGAATGTAATCACCATCAACATTAGTCAGTTAGTTGTGTACCTCTTCTGGATATATTTTAGTCTCTAGTTCCCCTCCATCACATAGTTCTGTTACCAGGTAGAAGTTCTATACAAATTTCCCGATAAGACAACCAGTAATTACACATAATCAGGTCTCTACAATGCCGGATAAAGCGAACATATTTTGGTGTTCGTACTAAAATAATAAACAACAATAACTAACATCTGGGGTCTCCATAATCTCGAGTAGAGCTACAATATGTCTGTGTTTGACAAACTTTAATATTTCCAATTCATTATCTACAAATCTGTTAAACCTCTTATCTGCCTAAACAACAAACAATAAATAACATATCCATAGTCCACTAATACAAATGTATTACCTTATCTTTCTGTATAACTTTTACAGCACAGACTAGTCCCGTGTGTTTATGTGTAGCTCTAAACACGTTACCATAACTCCCCTTACCTATCTCCCTCCCTACCTCATAGGTCTCATGCAGGGGACGACGGGTACTCTCTGGTGTAGTGAACATTGTGTGCTTGACATTCTTTACAAGGGATGGGGTTGCCATGGTGATTGAATAACCATGGATATGCACAAATGTGCTCTAAGTATTGAAATATCTAGTTAGAATATTTTAACACATTCTGTGACCCTCCCACAGATTGTAATACACATTTTTGAGATCCTGTGGGCCCTGTGGATGACCAAGGGGTCCATAGACCTCAGGTTGAGAAATCCTGATTAGGGGGAGTGATTATTCGCTGTAAGGTGTCAATTGGAGATAATAATACAATATAATAATATTGAATATTTTCAATATTATCCATAGGATAATTTGAATAGAAATTAAAATATTTGTAAAGAGCCCATAATTAATTCATCAATATTCTCATGAATTAGAAATTGTTATCTCCCAGGATACCAGATCACCTGAGGAATGTGCCAGGCTACTAACATAAAAGATACAATGTGATTCTAGATAAAATCAGTAATAAATCTAATTGCATATAGCTTAGCAACCAGATCATGCTAAGGTAGGCAGATTAGTTTATACGAGGACCCATTTACATAACTACAGAACATATATAAACTGAATATTAACTAAACTAACAAATAACTAAAATGCAAACTGTAACACCAAAAGAAATACAGCTGACACTAGCCCTGACCTTAATCGCAGTATTCACATTATTCATAACATTCCTTGTGCTTCTATTGCTGTTGCTATGGAGATACTACAAAAAGATGAAAGGGTTCAATAGACAGTATGGGTACCTGGGGGGCATGAAGACACCTTTCACAAATAATTCAACCCCTGTGTCATCATTTGGACAGAGGTATGACACTATATCAGTGGATCTGGATAATTACGAGCATAGAATTCCTTACGGCAAGATTCATACAACTCTGCAACCAATTCAGTTTCTGTAAATGTATTAATAATAATAATAATAATAATAATAATAATAATAATAATAATAATAATAATAATAATAATAATAATAATAATAATACACAAATAATAGCTATACTGTCAAACCTCATAACCGAGGCTCTGGAAAGGGAGTGAGTATAATAGACCTAATTCCTAGTGCCATAGAAATTAACATATATACACGGAGGTTTGTGGAGATTATACTAGTAGGATATTTCTCTGTGGGACGTAACGTATGAACGGTCTCCGTATATAACCAGCAGGACAGCTGATAGATATACACACAGGCCGAGATAGCTTACCTAACATGAATCGTAGTTCATTGTTTGTTTGTTTGCAAACACTATGATAAGAAATATTTGATATAAGACGCAATCAGTTACTTATATTATAAGCAATGCTTATACATTATTACATAACATTTGCAAAATATGTTACTATCCTGTCACGGGGGAGGGGATATTCTAATTGGACGAAATTGTCCTCTACTGGTAACCATGGTCACATCCACCGAGATAAATATGCAGATAATATTTTGCTTAACTCTGGTTGTCAGGTGCTATCACCGTCAGATCGTTATAGCACGACTGAATAATCATATTTATCAACACACAATTTGACCTAACACACCACTATATGAATAATTAATAGCTAAACCTGGATTAATCATATGATTAATCACTAAATTAGGAAATTGTCATATCACCTGGTATATGGTTAGCTCAGATAGAGCTGAGGTGATAATGATATGATTCATATCCACTAGCTAGTTACATATTATTAATTCCACCACAAAGCCACAATTATTACAAATTAACAACGAATAAATACCTAGGAGAGAGGGCTAAACCTGTAGTAGTATCCGTGGTACAAATGGACACAAACAGATAATGAATTAATTCAAATGCCAATTGATACACATGGTTACTAGGATGGAATAACAAATATATGTAGAAACTTAGCAGGACTTACTTTCAAAATGATTACATTTATGTACGATTTGGCGTATTAGTTTACGTAATATTCTGGTTTATAACACTTTAGTGAGACTAAAAACAACTGTAAACACCTCCAAATGGCGCCTATAGAATGGATTTATGAATCCAGCCCATTACATCAATTCTCATTGAATCAGTGATTACTTGTGATATTTGAGAGAAATTACGTAACACGACCTCTAAGTATATAATAGAATGTTAGACATAACTGTTAACACATTACATACATGGGTGTGATAATGTTATTATCAGTAGGAACACAGGACAAGTAAGGATAACAAATAAACAGACGAATATTGTCTGTCGCAATAGTTTATCAGACATAACACAGACTACCTTAGATATGTGTATCAATATGTGAATATGTCTATACAGAACTATCCCAGCTATAGTTCTTATTATCGCTTAAATCAACAAATATTATCACAATTCATTGTTGATGGTCTCACATTAAAATGGTATCAGCTGTATTGTCTGCCATTAGAGGACACAATGACACTAATTGGGCGCCAGACACAATATGATGGATAATTGGTTATTAATTAAAGAAGTGCTGGGGTGTTAGAGGAGACAAACACGTATATTCATACATATAATAATTGTATAGAATTTTATTTATCCGCTGATCGCAGGCCAGAATTCAGACCTATTTAGGTTTATCACTTCAGTTCAGCTGATAACTTAATTGTAGGTGTTCGTGCTATAGCTAGGGACTACAGTTTGCCATTAGCTGTTGTATAATAATTATTGGATGCGTGGTATACCTTAACACAGACACAGGTTCTATATTAGCACTCTAAGTTAGGCCTGGAGGGTCACTAAGAGAGATTCTAAAAGAACAACATGACGAGTAAAGTATTCAAGTTATTCTGTTGTCTGATCAGAGAGAATATTCCTAGAACAGGTTACGGACTCAGGAGGGTCCTGTACCATATGTAAAATTGGTATATTGGGTCGAAGGGTGTCGTTTCCCCCCCCGAGGGATAAGTTTCTTCTATACGGGAAATACGTAAATGTTAATTATTGGAACTTATATTAGCATGTTAGCAACCTTACGGGTAGATAGGAATCCGTATGCATCTCATAATTACTGATAATATGTTTATTATACAATTGTAATTATATTCGTTAGTGAATTAATGACGATAGAATAATTCCAGAGAGTAGTTACAATATGACCCCAAGGGAGAGAAGTAGCTAATGGAACTTTCAGGTCTACTGGGATAGACGAGTAAGTATAATATTCAATTAATAAGAGAGGGTATATACATATCTTACAAGCTGGAAGATTAGATACGAAATGTATTGTCGTATGTATTCTCAGAATTATTCCGGGCCTTTACTGTAAATTTCCGATACACAAACACGACTACGCAACATTTTGAGTTAGTTTCTTCCTCTCTAAATTCTATATGGCTTCAGTTTCCTGTTTCACAAAGGTGACGAACAAATTTTACGTTACGTCCCAGTAATACCTGACACACATGTACTAACGTGCTAATAGGTCGCCAGCAGTATTCTCATCACCCTGGGAGGTAGGTCTATATTCCAATACTCTATTAACACAGACGTATACATTGCAGCTAGCTAGTATAAATGCTAGCTGAAGTTATCAAATGAAATAAAAATGAAAATGAATATTATTAGACTTGTTATTGTTTTGTGTTTTGTATTTATAAGAAACACAATTTGTGAAGAAGGCTGTATCTTCTCTGCAACAAATGGTGAGCTAAAATGTGAACTATTGACTTCTACAGACTTCACACCTTTTATACCAGCTGATGATAGAGATCTGGTCAGATGGTTGAGTTTATATGTGGGCACATCTGACCAGTACCACACAAACAATCTCTCCCCTATCTTATACCCAGACCTCTCTATATTCGAGAAATTATCCTTCCTAAGAGTATACATCTATCCAGACACTTCCTCTACCAACTACTCTCCATATATGTTCTCTTCTACGCCTGGAGCTATATCTGTTATATCTCTATACACCGTGCAAGCAGTTCCCTTTGATGTAAGCAGGATTGGTACACAGGACAATCTGGAGAAACTCAAAAGACTTAGCGTAACCGGTTTCAACATAAGCGGTGTAACTACTGGTAACCTAGCAGGACTCCTTGGCCTAGAGTCTTTACTGTTATCAAATACAGAGGGAGAGTGGGTAGAGCATATCCTGTTAGACTCAGTATTCAAATTAGGAGAGACACTACCTAAACTGAAAAAATTAACTTTAGAGGATTTTGAATTCTACCCATTAATGACGTCATCAATTCTTTTAACACCTCTACACACGCTAGAGAGCTTAACTCTTAAGATGACATCGCCTACTGGTAGTTTTGATGAATCAGTGTTCTTTGACAATAGAGTGAGTTTAATATAGAATTTCATGATCTAATACGTAACTAATAAGCTGACTATATTGTCTGACACTTACTGTAAGTATAGACACTATTGCCAATAACATTATTATCAGATTACCACCATATATGGCAGTATTAACACGGCTGCAAGAGTTTTATCGATTCGGCTGGAACTGTGTTTTGCATCAATTACATTATATCCTACTACAATAACACTGATATACATGGAAGTCTTGAATAGTAAAACTTGATCACAAACTGTCCAATTGCCCTATATCTCATCTCTTAAATCGGATTAATTATCGCTGTTCCTTGAGCTACGATATTACGGGAGTTGGCAATAATTCCATAAATATATTATTGCAATATTTGCAAATTGCTACTGTCTGCGGTAGTTTATATCTTTAATAAAATTATTATTACATATATGCCAGCTAATTACACAGAAATGAAAGGATTCATAACTCTTTCATCTCACCACTTATATAATTAGAAGCTATTAACAAGCTATATTCTATTTTACATATAAACTGTCTCAAGTTGCATAAAGCTACAGGAGGCTGTTTATCAGCCCAATGGTGGCCTGTAGTCCTACCTCCTTGTATCCCTCAGGAAATTCCTATTACCATTACGTAACTACAGTAAACAGCATAGTTAACATAAACATGACTTAGTACAATTACTATCCTCCTTATGGTTAGTAGTGTGACTACACTTAAGTATTTTGTTAAGTTTGCATATTAATATTTTGTAAGATATCCATTTCTTAGTGAATATTTCATTAAGCTTTAATTCATTCGAACTTAATTATACTAAACTATTATATTACAGAATTAAGGCACTGGAAATTCACATAACACCTATTCAAGAGTAGTAACTCAATATACCAAATTCAATCTAATTTATATTACTTTGACGGTTTGGAACCATATTTGTACAATTTATGACTTCTAAGCGGGTATTTCGGTATAACAGGAGTTGCTCATTGAATGGAATTAGAAGGACTGAGAAGGACTGATCATTTTATGTCTTATCCAGAGATTCGTATAATCATTGTAGATGCAAGAATTCGCCAAATAATATATTTTTCTAGAGCTGTGTACATATTTGATGTAAGGAATGTGAATAGTTATTCGACACAATCATATGAAGTGCAACTATGTTTGAAATAGCTCAGTGGCCAATTTACTGACTCGCCACTTATCTATGAACTGAGTGATTAATCAAACCAGAACTGCAACTATACACTATTAATTTCTTGAAAGTATAATCTTGTCAATATAGACAAAATAACCACAGACAAAGCTACACGAGTATCTCTGTGTTATTTTCAATTTATGCTAATGTGTCGGTTTAAGGCGTTAAGCAGATTCTATGCGAAACATTATTCGTAAGTGATGACGTATAGAATATAGTGATTTTACATATTTGAGTAATCTTGGTTGCAAAAATTATTTGGTATTAAATTGGAAGTTAGAATTATTGTTAAGGTGTTGGTCTCATTTCCATAGTTCCACATTGGTCTAATAGCAATTAAGTGTATTAGAAAGGGAAATCCTGCAAAAATACTAACGATACATTAGTGAGAGATAGAATAATAGTAATTATATTTATATTCTTTATTTCAGATATTTCCAGTGCTAAAGGAGCTACAACTGTTAGGATTTGAATTCTCACACTTTGAGAATGTTAACTCATTCTTATCAATGCCCCCCATCATCAAACTCCGACTCCAATCCGTCTCTATACACTCTCTCCCTCTCTCCAGCATAGCACGACCAGAGGGAGGAGCAGGGAATCTAGAAGAGCTCAATCTGAATAACTTTAACATTGGAAATCTTACTCACACTATCCTTAAAAATCTCCCAAACTTAAGAAATCTATATCTCTCAGGCTCAGAGGATACTATAGAGATAACTGATGGTACATTCGTATCTAACAAACAACTGAATAGACTGAGACTAGCTAACATGCCTAATCTAGAGACGATATCATCTGAAGCACTCATAGGATTAACTAAACTCACATATCTGCACCTAGGTAACCTCAATAGTCTCCGTACTCTGTCCACCAACACCTCATCACTCTATCAGCTGACTAGTCTATATCTAACTAGTAATAGAGAGCTTATATATGTTCCTGTGGAAATATTCATACCTATGGTATCTCTGACAACACTAAATGTTAGATCAAGCAAATTCGACGAGGACTGTACCTGTCAGCATAGCTATCTGTCCAGTCTACTCATGTTCTCACGAGCAGAACCACAGTTTAGTCTCAGCTCTAGTTGCCATGACAACAAGAATTTCATAAAGTGTACTAAGAACTATCAGAATACAATGTGCTGGGATTTTGAGGATAAATGTCCTCATTTCTGTATACCCAGTGGTAACCTGTCCTATGCATGTGCCTGTCCTATAGGACAAGGGGACCTGGAAGAGGGGGCTGCCTGTGTGGAACTGTCTACATGTGGTGTATCAGCTGATGGGGTAGCTTCACACTACTGTCATACAGATAGGTTCAGCTGTGTGTCACATCTAGTAAACCAGACGATCAGCTGTTCATGTTATGATGACCATGTACTACATCCTGATAGTATCAGCTGTAGGAGTCTTGATGGTTGTACCGAAGATGGTGACGTATTCCGTTGTCAGGGAGAGGGATTGGTATGTGACGATAAGTCCTGTGTGTGTATAGAAGGGACGATTTGGGACCCTGTTTCTAAAACATGTTTGGAACCTAGTACAACAATAGAGTCAAGCACTACTACTACTACACCGGAGGTAACTACTATACCAGTGGAAAGTACTACATCTACCACTACAGAAACAGTAGCAAGTACTACAGAGGGAGTAGCAAGTACTACAGAAACAGTGACAAGTACTACAGAGGGAGTAACGAGTACTCCAGAAACAGTAGCAAGTACTACAGAGGGAGTAACGAGTACTCCAGAAACTGTAGCAACTACTACAGAAACAGTGGCAAGTACTACAGAGGGAGTAACGAGTACTCCAGAAACAGTAGCAAGTACTACAGAGGGAGTAACGAGTACTCCAGAAACTGTAGCAACTACTACAGAAACAGTGGCAAGTACTACAGAGGGAGTAACGAGTACTCCAGAAACAGTAGCTACTACTACAGAGGGAGTAACGAGTACTCCAGAAACAGTAGCTAGTACTACAGAGGGCATTACAAGTACTCCAGAAACAGTAGCTGGTACTACAGAAACGGAGGAAAGCACTACAGAGGCAGTAACAACACCTGAAGAAACGACCAGTACTACTGTACATATCGAGATAACCACAAGCACACCATCTGATATATCTATACAAGAAACTGATCAAACAACAACAGATCAACAAACACCCATAACAGAACCTACAATTCTACCTTCCTTCATCCCTCTAAGATCTGACTTAACCTACATAATAGCTCTGACCATAGTTGGCTTCTATGTAGGATCTGTAATACTTGTACTAATAATTATGGTAGTAGTATTACTACTGAAGATACTTGTTTACAACAGAAACTCAAAGTATAAAGTAAACATACCAGAATCTATGAGGAGTTTTGAGAGCTCGAATTCCTCCTCCACTCCTTCAGCATTTAAAGAGCTCAGTGTATAACCCCTGTCTCCCTGTAATAATTATGTTCTTATCTTCTGAATAAATTATCAAAATATCTATAGACACAATATTAAGCCATCTGTACAGACATGCTACATTCCATAATATAGCACCATAGCAACCAATAATTATTCAATGAATACATACATTATTTACTACTAATCTAATGATCGTTTTAGTTGCTATGGAAACGAGTTATGAATATGAATAACCGATATTGGTCGCTAATTGTTCTATCTAGAAATGTGCTAATTACTGCCACGTAATGTAATTATAGACCAGTAAGCGATTAATAATTCGTTTACGAATCTTTTTATTAAATTATACTTCATTTTGGTAAGGAATAGCAAATTAATAACTTGTAATTTGCTCTCACCGACTATTATGGTGAGTTTTATAAACCATACGAGGCATTAGGAAAGCCTTTCCTAAGCCTTTTCTCCCTTGGATTACCCAAGAGCCTTACCACTGAGCTATAAGAATGCATATAATCTGGAAATGCTGTATTTAAAGATCTTCATACAGATGGGAGATATCAATTCTCTGACAAAGGAATATCTTCCAGGATTTAAAATCCCTAATTCTATAACAGGAGATGTTGTTAATTAATGCATTTATATGACAGCCAGCAGATGATTTATATCATAACATTACTGATAGCTATACCTTAGTGATGTATTCCCTCATTGGTATGTTATTGTACTCAGGGCTAGGATGAGAACAGTATTTCTGATTTCTCCAAAGTTCGTATGATATCTTATAGAAACTATTCAAGGGTTACCTATACAATGACGTGTATACTATGTTCATATGTTGTGTATGTAGCCTTAGGGAGCCGGTGGGTGGTGTGTACAGCCGAAAAATGCTACCTCGTGTATGGAGGCTCATTTGTATGAGACTAGGAATTCGCTCTATTCATTTTCACTCAATTACCAGAAGTGGCGGTTATACTATATCAGTAATTATTCTAACCAACCCATATATCAATCAGACATAGAGATATGGAGTATAAATAGTTCTTAGAGAGTACAATAATTGCCTGAATGAGCTTCACTGGTGTGGTGTGCAGGCTTCAAACCTGTAGCTGTCTAGCGACAGAGTGGTTCGATTCCACCTTTCGGGCGCTTTTTGAAATTATTTCAAATTCCAAAGATTATTTTATTGTTGTAATATGTATGTAACACTTGTACAGTGTATACCGGCTAATAAGATCACCATTGGGAGTACAATACATGTTCCTGTAACCGGTATAAATATACAGGAATATGCGAGAATCGTATTCCAGAAACTGGTGCTTATATCCAAGCATCTATTAATGAGTTAGATATATGTCAGGACTAATTAACAAACTGTCCGTATCATTGAAGAAGGTAGCTGTATCAAGAAGGGGAGCAGCATTCCTGGGGGTAGTTGGTCTAGGACTAGGTACCCTATCCTATGGGGTATACAGGTCCAGCAAGTTCTTCTCTCGTCTCACTCACTGGGACTCTGCTAAGATAGGGATATACCTCGGAGGTGTAGGCACAGCTATAGGGGTAGGACTCACAGGGAGGGTATACAGGCTGTTCACACTACCCTCTGCGGAAAGGGTCGTATCTGAGGTGATGGTCCTGTTACGAGCTAATCCCGAGGTCAAGGTACACGTGGGTACAACTTTGAGGACTGGACAGTTCAAAGCATATGCGTATGGAGGAGGAGCTAAGCTACAGACCCCAGTTACCAGAGATAGGTGAGGAATGTACCATGGATAGTTGATGTTATTCCATTTTGAATATCAGATTCCTTATATATAGTTCAACTATAGTACAGTTTTTTGTAATACAAAAACCCCATACCCTCATTCCAAAAAGGTGACTTTCATTAGGCCTAACAGATAACCTTTCCTCGAACATAGAAAAGCTAATACACAAAACTGTCCTATTTGTACCAATCAGCTGACTAATTGTAACACCTTTGTGGTCAGTCCCCTGTTTGAATGAGGTACATATTATTTTAGATGGATACCAAGATGGCCGTTAGTAATGAGGCCTAAGAACCTCCAGGTTATGTTCCAGGTCTTGGGAGACAAGTCTACCGGTATGGTTAGTCTACAGGTGGACAGAAGACCTCTATACGGGGGAAAGGGAAGGAGAGATCAATACTCATCTCTAGCAGTAGATTTCAGGAACGGAGAGAGATTAATCATATCAGGAAACCCAGCTGACATTATATTCCAAGGATACACACGATTACGATAATGTAGCAATGTTATGTGATATTAAACAGCTGTTATATTATTAATTGGCGCGTATAATGGGGAAGGGGCTTATTCGTTGGTATTATCATAGGTATAACATTCCATTGCGGTGTAGACATCACAAGGGAATGTCTCTAGAACACCTAAGGGGACTGGTAGAGAAGATAACATTCCATAGAGAACAACTAGAAACTACGGACACATTATACTCTCCTCCAGCTATTATGTTCACTAAACCTATTACAAGAACCATGGATAAGATAGTTCCAGATCAGGATAAAGAATTCCCAGGTAAGGAAGGTGTTAAAATATGAATATATACATCTGATTAATGATATTTATAGGATTTCCATCACCTAGTTTGGAACTGACTGACCTAACTGAAATTCATACCTCTGAGAATCTAAAAATAGAACAAAGAAGGAATGATGTTAAAAACTCAAAGCAGATAACAGCTGGATATATGAAACCTACTTTTGCATATATTATGCATTCCAAGCATTCCAAAAGCGATTACATAGCAACCATAAAATTATGAAATATTCACTTAGCTTATCGCACTATTGAACCATGGATAATCTAATCACATTATACATTCCTGTTTTAAAGTGATTATTAATATTAATATAGCAACCCTAGTTACCATTAGGAATATAGGAATGTCTCAGGAGTTAGCACACTTTCACACGTATGGATATGACTGGACAAAATGCTCATTGTGTCGCTCCACTAAACAAGCTGTTGACACTTATAATCGGAGTATAAAACGGAAAGTTGATTGGCCAGATATATCAGTTGTTTCAGAAGATCCACTAAGTGTTAGTTATACATATAACAACCAATCAGATTCTGTTATTTATAGGTGTCTTAGGATGACGTAATCATGACACATCAAGAAGCTTTAAATAATATAGTTCAGCTGCTGGGAGCTACAACACAGTGTTGTAAAGTGAGTTATATATCCATGGTATAATTGGGTAATAGCCATTCCTTCCTCCGAGGGGTTGTAGCAAATGCCAACGAGGTAACCATGGTAACTTGGACATAACACGTCACAGAAGCACATTATGGGAGTTGGTGAATATATTCATGTATAGAATGCTATGATTCATGATTTGTAGTATGTGTTATATATTATTTTAAAATATAAATAATCACCCCCGCTACTATTATATCTACATTTCTAGAGCTACCACACTTCTAAAATGAGATCAGCTCCTTCCTCCCCAGTATCAGCTACAGACTCAATACACTATAGGAGATATCATACTCCGCAGATATGTATATCCTCTCATCGAAACAACACAGTAAGTTATTATATTGTTTGTAATAGAGAATACCCCTCACTTACCCGCACAGCCTTGGATGTCACAGAGGCGAGGAGCTAGGTTATGTTAGCCCTCTGTCCTGCTTTGTCATATTTATCATTTACTTATAGGCTCAGATAACAGTTAGCTTACCTAAAGGTAGTTACTCTATTGACAAGACAGATATGGACTCTCAAACCCAAGCAGTAAACAACAACAAAAAATCAGTACTAATAAAATTTTCAGTTTAATAATAATATCTTACATCCAATGTTATGAGATAAATTGTACTTAATATGGAACTATAGATTAAATATGCACTTTATAGTTCTAGTTCTATTAGGGAATATGTAATCAGCTGGAGATACAGGCCTGGTACAAATGGTACATGAACTGTCCACAGAGGAACCTATTAAGGAGCCTGTACTGGCAATAAAGTTAACACCTGTTATATCGAATTAATTATCACGGTCCCTTGATATTTAATACACAGACATTAATCCTATTATAATGAAGTCAACAACAACAAATTAGAACTCATCATCTTGCATAACACGTCTAGAACTACGGATAATATTCCTAGCAGTATCTGACCTATGAGAGGATTGAGGAGGTTTAACAAATGCCCACGATACTCTAATCTCCTTACCGTGTAGCTCACTCCTGTCTAGATTAGCTATAGCACTTTCTGCCTCTACAAACGTCTCGTATTGGACCATAGCATACCCTTTAATGAAGCCTGTCCTTCTATCCATGTTAAGATGGAGATTCTTAACTACACCCTGCTCCCCGAATACATCATACAAGTCCTCTTCTCCTGCCTCTTCGTGTATACCCGTTACAAATACGATCCACCCCTCTATGCTATGCTCTGGGATAGGCCCTGATCCTCCGCTCCTTCTGTCTGAATCCCCTGGTCCTGAGTATCGGCTATACTCCCCCGTGAATCCTCTCCCTTTCTTGCGTGTAGCTCCTGCCTTAACAGACTCTATGTGGTCCTGTGATTCTCTAAGGAGACGAGAACTGAGATCTTCTGACTGTCCGCTAGCCATTAGCTGTTATAAATAATGTAATTAGAGCTGTATTTAACCCAATTAATAATCTAATTTGCTGAGATTACAGATTTCCACCTTGGAGGTTTGGTAAGTACACTCATATCTCCATAAGGTGTCTATCCCTGCCCTTTATTAATATATAAAGAAAGGTGTGAAAAGAGAGTTTATTGTTGGTTTAGAGTAACAGTTCATGATTTGTACATCGTGAGAATTAAGCAGCTTCTAATTAACATAATCCTACCGAATAAATACGATTAAAAATACTAGCAGGATATCAGAACACATTTTTATACAATAATAGTTTTTTATATTTTTTCTGTTTGTTTTATTTTTTTATATTTTTTCTGTGTTTTCCTCGAGTCACCTGACATGACTGATTATGTCTACTAATATCAATTGATAGTCATTGTGATTGTAAAAATTGTGTCAGAATTCGAGATTGATCTATGAAGTGAAGTTGAAGGTCTATAGATAATAATTCTGAGAGTAGCTAGAGGGAATTGTGGGGATAGGTCTGTTACTGTACAAGGCTTCGATAGATGATACGTCAGAGGAGTATAGCACCATATATGCCTAAGGAGGTGTTAGTTAATATCGAAGTAATTATCACAGTAAGCTTCTATATAACTGTATTGTATAACTTACGTTATGTAAATGAGATTTAATAGAAGTGAAGCACCAGGGTCTGGACACTGAATGAGCTACATTCTCTCTAGTATAAGGCTCTTCTATCCTAATAAATCCCAGCTGATCATATGAAGGTTGTATTATAGAGGCTGTACGTATTGACATCACATTTTGGTAACTATGGATACAGAGGAGGATTAATGGAATGCAAATAATAATAATAATAATAACTTACTTGAATTCTGTATAAAATTTAAAGAACCCCAGAAGGAGGTCAGCCAGATTCTGATGATTGTTAGGCACCCACTTAATTTGATTAGTGTCCAGGTGGTCTGGAGGGTATATCTCCCAATTATCAAAGTATTCCTACATACCACACATATAAACAGTATCCTAGCTACAACAAGGGTATACAGGAATGGTACTTACGGGTGACAGCTCCTGTAGAGATGGTAGGACGGCAGGACTACATCCAGACTGAAGATAGAATATAACCATAAGTGTAAGAGAATAGCTAGAGAGAGTACCCAAACGGGCATTAGCTATCTGTTGTCTCTTGGCCCACTGCTTTATGAGGACTATAAGAGGTCTCACTCTGTTATCCACTATAGAAAATACGTTAGATACGGATATTATACAATGGAATGTGTATATTATAATACTTACGTTCTGAGTATGTGTGTAGAAGATTAGTGTTCCTTATTCCCTAAATAGGGGAGAATAGTAATTAGAATGGTAGCATGAAGGTATATGTTATATCCTCGCTCAACACCTTGGTTACTATTCAGGACAATAGGTATTTCTAAGATTTAATATTAGAACTTACGTGCTGGTTGTTGATAGAGATATCAACCTCAAATCCATTCTCTGGATCAGTAAACTTGATGATAGGAGTTTTAGCGGATATAACTTGATGAGCTTGTCCTATCTTGTTCTCTCTGAGTCTGTAAGATACCTGACACAACTTATCCACTACGTCCTGTCTAGTCGGAGTCTATAGATAATAATAATAATAAATAAATCTAATAAAAGTAGACAAAGCTATGATATAACTTACAGGGTGATTAGGCGTCATCACACAAAGGTCTAGGTCACAATCTGAAGTAGAGAACCCATTCATTGAGGATCCAACGATGCAGAATTGTACTCCTGTATGATAAATATATAATAATGTATATAAGCAGTATTGCTTGTTATAATTAATTAAGACACACACAGACACAAACAGACTCAATACAGTCTTATGATTACTTGTTTAGGATATTATTATCATATTTATATATTCAGCTTACAGTTAGTTGTCGTCAGCATTGTTATCCTAACTTATATTTTTGTTTATTAGAACTTGTTTACGTGTTTATTAGTTCTTAAGTGAATGAATAATTCCTGTTTGGGTGATTACGAGTAGCACCACTGTAACATAAAGTCAACACCAAGCTGAAGGGACCGTGATAATTACTTCGATATGACAGATGAAAATATAAGGTATTTGGACTGCTTGGGACCATATTTGTACAGTTTAACACTTGGATATAAGTGGGTATAGGTAAATTACCGTGAAATAATTCTTCTATACAAGCAGTTAACTTCTCACAGTAATTACTCTTAGCTATTATGACAGAATCATCTTGCTTACATTCCGCACTATTCTTCCACATCTCCATGGATAGATTGAAGAAACAGGAGTTAGTATCTCTCTGAGGGAAGTAATTATAGTGATAGTTTCTGTTGTTAGTTACTGATCTACGCTTCTGATGGCTGTTGTTATGTCTATAAGCAGCTGTAGAAGACACACAATTAAATTATCATACGAGCAACAAACAAATAACTCACTATTGGTATGAGGGTGTGAATAACTGTGTCTACTTGTCTCGTGAGGATAGAAAGCACTCTTGCTGTACTGCTGGACAGGCAGGGGGGCGGAGTGTCTCTGGAGAGATTGGGAGAGTTGTCCCCCAGGCAGCTGGTACACATGAGATGAACTGGATGTAGTAACGGGAGATGGTCTGTGTGGAGTGTTAGGCAGTTTATTGTTGTCAATAAATAACACATCTTCTTTTGGATATTCTGTAGGCTCAGGAGAGGAGGAGATTGAGGAGGAGAGAGAGGATGAAGAAGCGAAGAAGTGCTCAGAATCTGTCTTATATCGAAAAGATCTGAAATAAGAAATAATGTATTAAATGCTATTAATCATATTTTGGACGAATTTCCCTTGCAACCAAGGCCGATAAGTGAAAATCACAGTATGAATAACAAGGGTACCTGTTAGAGTCTTGATTACGAGTAGGAGCATTGGGAGCAGAATCTGAATCACTAAGAGAGGGAGAGGAACAACCAGAGGACCGCTCAGATCCAGACACAACAGAGGGAGGATATGAATCCATATCATTATGAGTATCCATAGGAGAGTGTAGTCCTGTGTTTGAACTAGAGGAACAGCTTTCATAGTCTGAATCTCCTGTACAGTGAGATCTGTAACCTCTCCTAATAACAGTAACACATTCACACATTGTTATAAGATTAATATATGTCACATAACAGCCCCATATCAGTCATAAGGGACTTACTCTACTCTATGGGTATAATCCTATATCCTGTAGTGTGTATGTGTAGCAGTATGTCAGCATGTATAGAATTTACGGAATTAGCATTCAGCAGTCTATCACATAAAAATAAAATGAAGTATACACAAATTCTGGAAATACTCACTTTAGCTCGTTGGAGCTGGAAGAAGGAATGAGATGTAAACTTGGTTCTGGAGAGTGAGACCCGTCTCTGAATTCTGGAATAAGACTTTTCGATAATCCCTTCTGAGACAGCTTTTCGGAGACAACGGACCGCCGGCCAGTCGCTGAATGGGGGTCCCCCTGGGTGTCTGGACAGGGGGTCGTGAAGGCGAGAGGGTGCACAGCCGGGACGAGACTGCACACAACCGGGAAATTCACATTTGAAGGAAACACCAGCTGAGTGTGAAAACTTTTCGATGGAATCGAACTAGCTGTCGTGACATTAGTAGTGGCACAGGGAGTGGTCTGTGTGGCATCTCGCCTAGAGATAAGATTAGTAAGATCCATGTGATAATATTATAAGCCTAACAAACGACTATTTATACTTAGGAGACACAAGCGGAACCAATCAGATGTCTCCTTTCCTATCAGCACAACAACAACAGGACACATACCTTGGTTTCCATCTAACATAATACAAATACATTTGGAATGTGAATTATCAAAAAGTTAAAAGATATCTTGCATAAAAAGGTGTGAAAATATTATGGGTGCATATAATGTAAATGTCAATAAAATTTTTAAATCAATAAACAATTCCTAAACAGTGAAACTAGAATTTTGAGTCGAATAAGCTTGCAAGATATTTCTATTACCAGTGGTAGTATAGGAAATGGATACTAGACATCAGATTATACTGGGGCATTAATGGGGGGTAGAGGAACTGTAAATGGACCTATCTTATAGGAAATTATTACTTGTTCTACGTTCTGAATATAGTTCGCCTATTTGCAAGTGTACCCAGCACGAATTCCTTTGCTAATACTTGAAGGAAATTATTGAGCTGGTTATCATGAGAATACAGTGTAACCTGTAAATACAAACACCAGCGGAAGTTCAAAATATGTTCGGTTTATCCAGAGTAATACCGATTGAATAACCATGGTAGACACCTGATTTTGTGTAAATGCTTGTCTTATTCAGAAGTTTGTGTTAACGAGATTCTATGACTTACTTCAGTTAGTACAAACTCAAATTACTGTACAGGTCTCGACGGTTATAATAAACCGGTTTTAGTTATCACTGCTATTAACAAGTGTCTTCTCACTGAATATGAGTTCTACATATATTAGTAGGAATAATGTGTAGGGCAATCAGTGATAAATACCAGAGTCTAGAGCCTCATAGTTACATATATTGGGCAATGGTATGTCTAATATCTAAGCATGTGGTTATGCTAATAATACGACAGACGATTGTCTAGGAATAGCTTACCTTGCAAAATATAAACTGCTTCTAAAGTAATTAATTATAATTAATATAGGGCGGGATGTTATTAGGTTTGTTGAGGGAATTTTAGAAGTGTGAAAGTGCTTATGTATATATTGTAAATTCAGGGGAGGTTGATTGTTAACTAATTTGGTTGCAAACAGCTGATAAAATGCAAAGTTGTGAATATAACTAAAGCAAAATACATACTTGGGACTTGAAGTTTGTGGCTAATAGGCAAATACGAATCCTATTGTATCTCCCAGTAAACTTCTGTCAAAACCAAAGTGATTCCTTATCCAGATTATACAAGGAAATGAAACCTGGGTGAGGCCCTAACACTTCGTTAAAACGCTAGTTTAGTGTATTAAATGTAACAATAGACTTTACAGACAGACGAGGTGTAATATATTAATTAAATATTAGAAAGTGATGGGAAAAGCAGTTTTTAAATTAGATTAGCGATAATTAATAATTATTTGTTATCATGTGATTTCCAAGCTATAAACAAATACAAATACGAATATTTTTGGTTGCCTAGCTACTAATAAAGAATGTAAACTTACTTGAGAGGGAGTGACATATCGTGTGTATGATGTAGAGGTGTGAAATGTACTGGGGGTGCAGGAGAAGGACTCCTGCTCCTGTCCATGTCTCCAGGAGGTCCGTGAATCCTCAGAGCATTAGTATTATACATACGATTAAAGTTTAACCTCGGAGAGGGCAAGAGACCCTCCTTGGGCCTATTCTTAGAATAACAAGTGTTATAGAAAGTTGTTGCTCTCTGGTTACTATTAACACCGCCTGGAATGTGGGATTGTGTCCTTCGGAGTCTGTGAGAGGGTGTGGAAGGAGGGAAGGGGCGAATAGTCGCATAATCAAATCGATAATCACTCATTCTTTCGTATCAAACTGTAGTCTGCAGATTATTCTACTTACATAGCTCAGGTCTGCGTGAGTATTTATAGATAACACAGACATAAGACTATAAGGCCCATTCGTTAATGCAGTAGTATATGTCTAATGGCAGTACAATACAGACATAATACATTCATATGCTCTGGCGTTTGTTAATGTTAATAGAATTAAGCTATACCTGCAGGGATAGCTCTGTAGTTTGTAGCAGAGATGGTGTGCTGGTGGAGTACCAGTTACATAGGAGACAGGGGGATGAGGGGGCTAGTACCCCTTGGCAAACCTTAATGGACCTATTCTTTCAAATTGCATACATTACACGGCTTACTAAGTGCTAATTAATATTCTCCATTTTCTATTAAGATTGATCTACAATTGTGGATAGATGAGTTGTTTATTAGGAGTATATATGTTTAGGTGTTAAGGTGTTAAGGTGTTAAGGTGATAAATTCTTAAGAGTAGAGTCTGTTACTAGGATAATGACGATAATACAAATAGTTCAGTGAGTATTAACAGTTAACAGTACCCATGTGCTACCCTCCATTCACGTAATTAATTATAGTACAGCTTTAATTTCTTGAGGCAAAAAAAGCCAGCGAACTCTTATGAATAACTGACAGAACTTCGATCTCACCAGAAAAATGTAAAGAAGGTAACTTTGGAAGTGAGATTGTGTCAAATATTTCATAAAAACACAAGCAGATCTTGGATACCTTAACCTACCTTAGGAATTCACAGATGTAGGTCTACCCAATTTCCTTGTTTGGTAATCCATACGGGGTTTATAATATTACACAACTAACCATGAATTATACATACGGGATAATTCTATATTGTATCAGCCTAGTAACAGAGATTGCACAATGGCATTCAACCTGATTTAGCAGACATTACATATACCAATCTACAACAGAATTATCCTTTAATAATCCAGCTCTCCAGTATTTGGGTATAATCATATTGTGCAACTCAAAAGCTGAGATATTTATAAAATGGGATTTTCAACTACTCAATAGGTGCTATCTCTTGTAAGCTTAATTAAATTACCTGATTTTATCACTGATATATTATTTGCTGATTAGAGAGATTCCTCCTTTAAAATAGTAAATTTGAGTTTATACACAAAATCTGTTATCAGCTCTAATAGAAGAGTCACTAACATTCTGTAATTAATAAAATAGCAGTTCAGTGTATACCGGTTATAAGAACACCCTAGGGAGTAGCATTACATGTTCTTATAACCGGTATAAATATACAGGAATATGCGAGAACCGTATTCCAGAGGATGGTGATATTAATATATACTAATAGAATCTTATACGAATATTCTTCCCATACAATTAGTAAAAGAATGTATTACTTAGCAGACTCTTAGATATAATGTAAATTCAAATAATCTCTAATCAGTAAACAGAGCCAATTAATTCTGATAATTAAACAATTAATAACATAACCCGACTCTACTTTTCAACCTACACATATCTCTGTATATTATATCAGCTGATTTTGTGTGTACATATGTTTGCGGATATTTAATAATAATATTAGATGTAACATAAATGAGAATATCTATAACACATAATATATATCTGTGGCCACAAACGAGGTGTCAGGAAGACAGAAAACATGCTATCCTGTTTGTGGAGGTTCATTTGAAAGGGACTAGGAATTAGCTCTATTTATTTTTCACTCCGTTTCTAAAGCCCCACTGCAGCTGGAATTTCTTGTATATTCAATAAGAATTACAACAACCCCTTCAAAAATATTCCAGTAGAATACCTTCTATGTACATGCGTAAACTCTACACAGAAGGCTAGTCAGGACGATAACAAATAAAATAATATGACAATATATGTCCTGCTAGTCAGGACGATAAAAACTGCAAAATCATACTTTATCAGTCACAAATATACACAAAAGTATTCAAACAAAAATCAATCAAAGTTTGCAAGCAATAATTGCTACCAATCGTGACAGATTTTAATAATCTGATTGGACACAAATTTGGTAACTTGATATGTTATACAATACAACCCCTACTCCCCAGTGATGGTAACCACTTCCAGGATAGCTTCCTGGCTCTAAATTAGAATAACATCAAAGGAAGTACGTGGCATTAATTGGAGAATTATTGATGTAACATGAATATGAGTAACACGTAATACCCGCAGTTTTGTTGTGATTGTAATCATATATCACAACTACTATAATATTCTCAATTATTGTTGTTGTATGAATTGATAGAATATACAAACAGCAATCAGACAATTCTACGAATATTGGTTGCTATCTCTCCCACATCCTCACTAATGTCATTTAACGTATCTTTGCTGACCATATAAATATACATAAACTGATAGAAGTGATGCTAATTAGGATAAATAGTCAGTATACTAAACATATGTATAAAACTATTGTAAACAAACAAATAAACAAATAAACAAACACACACACACACACACACAAGCCATCAATCGATACAGCTATTTCTACCAAGGTTTAGGAATAAAAATAAGTATTTGAAGCACTACTAATAGTAATTGATAGAGTCCTACTTGAATCTGTCAGTATGTTAAGCATGGTATTTACCAGCAAGACTGCGACAAATACTCTTGAAATGTTCTTTATCTTCACACCTGTAAAGGTACAGAATTATACCATTGATTAGTGTAATCATGTGTCTAGAGCGAGGCCCAGTTCAGTCATATCAAGGGCTTAGACTCTGAATGGAACAGTACTATGGAGAATATCTGAACCAAGCTAGAATTAACAAGTCGAGGATCTGGTGACGAAGTATACCATAGATATTCGCTATGTATTGCTATATTATAAGCAAGAATATGAACCAGCTGCAGGTAACTATGGATTTCTGGTAATATCCCAGTTTAATATATAACAGATATACCAAGAATACATAAGGTTAATACTACAAGATGAAATACATACTTTTCTGTATCTGAATAGAATTTCTGTTTAGTATCTGCTCTGACAGCTAATCCAGAAGGGGAATGGTCAGGAGCTCTCTCTAGAGATGATCTAATCCATTGGAGAGTCTCCTACAGCACACATATCTTAAAAATTACGAATTGGAAATTATCATATACGTACAAATATAATATTTAAGATAACTCACATTCCTACAGGATTCTAGGAAGGCCCATAGACAATCAGCTAGCTCAATAGATAGACGAGATGGAATCTCTCCCGCTAGTCCAAACACCAAAACTAAACAACATAATAGATATAAGATAAGGGTACATGTAACACCTCTAATGGGTGTAACTAACCGTCAATAATAGTCTGTCCATTAGTATTTAGTGCAGTAAGTGCATCTGATTGAGCATCTATCATCTTAGCTCCCTAGATACAACAAGTAACATAGGAATGTAGCTAGAGTAAGATAAGGTCATCTAGCAACAACGAAATTAAACTATTGATATTCGCCTTATGGTATTATAATGACTATATTATGAGGCTATACGTTTAGGTGATGTAGGTAGACATACAGGAAATGCTGTAGTGACAAGATCCTTGTAGAACTTTAATATAGATAGAGAAGCCTCTCTGTGTCCTATTTTAGCAGCAGCTACTGAGAGAGGAATTATATTCTGTAGGTATGGGAGACTAAAGAAGAGCTTGGCACATTTCTGTAGAAACCTAAGAACATTATATCATAATAATGAAGGTTATAACTAATGGATATATACACGACCAGCGGGATTATTCGGGGGCTCTTCAATCGCAGGGTTACAGCTCCCTTGGATAGCACAGGTCACGTCCATTTGACAACGAATTACTTCTCATTAGTTATCGGAAAATTATCTCTATGCCCAAATGCTGAAAATGATAACCAATAAGTTTATGAATAAATAATAATAATAACATATGTTCTAGCATATTTACACGGCTAATATACCAGACGTGAATTATTACATAAATATAATAGAAGAATGATCGATAGCACAATCAGAATTATAGGAATGCAAGGTGTAAACAACGATTAATATTTTGGTTAATTAAGGAGTTATGACTTTACACATAAAGAAATATATAATGAAAGGAATTACAAAGAATTATTACAGTGAAAGTATAAAAATTAAACTAATCAAAGAAAGTAACGGAAATGACAATGACCAGTGTATACTGTATATGTATTTACAAGTCTGCAGAAAAATAATACAAATAAATATATAAAAGAGGTTTGATAGTTTAAAACTTAAGAATAACAAATCGGTCATGAAGATACCACTATTATCATTAACTGCAGTACTCTGTATATACATACAGGTAGTAATCTGTAAACAGAGATTAGATATATTAGGATTGTACCCAAAAAGCGGGAATGGATGGACAGAACCGTTCGTAGAATACAGTGCTGAATTAGCTCTCAAACATATACAGCAAAATGGAACAATTCTCACTGATTACGAGCTAGTGATAGACTGGAAGAATACGGAATGTAACGGAGGGATAGCTCTCAAAGAATTCGTGGATGCTCTGGGATATCAAACGAAAACATACATGGCTGTGTTTGGGGGAGGATGTGCAGTAGCCACTAGTCAAGTAGCAGCTCTCTCATATCGGTACGGACTGGCACAGATCGCGTATGCTTCAACAGCCCCAAACCTAGCAGATGAAGAAATATATAAAAGGTTCGTCAGAGGTGTGCCTTCAGATTTGAATGCAGTCCCTGCTCGTGCGAGGTTCATCCAGCAAAACAACTGGAAACGAGTAGCCATTATAAACGAACAGGATCCGATATTCGTAGCTAGCTCTCACTTCATGGAGACAGTACTGGATAAATTGAATGTAGATTACAGGGTAGAAGACTTCGCTCCAGATGGGATAATATCATTGGACCAACAGGTCAGTACAATAGCAGACAACCTCAGAGGGTATAGAGTAATAATCGCTAATATGTACGAAGATGCAGCTATAAAAATACTCTGTAAGCTGTATACACGAAAAGAAAACTATCTACTACCCCCAATAGCTACTTGGATATTCCTTGGATGGTTCACAGATCAGTGGCACAAGAAGCAAGATGTCTTAGATGAGGTTGGTTGTACTGCAGAACAAGTAGCAGAGATCTCGAATGGAGCTTTGGGTTTCCGAGTAATACATAGCGAAAACAACTTTAGAGGAGAGACCGAAGATAACGAGCAGCTAACCATAGTAAACAAGTCAACAGCTGAAATATACCAAGAGTATAAAAGTCTTGCCCTAAGTAGAATAGGTGATGATATAATGAGGTTTGAGAAGGAATCTGATCACCATGATGCGTATGTGTATGATTCAATATGGACATTAGCTCTAGCCTTACAAGATACTGTGAATACTGGAATGAACCTAACAGAAATATCACAGGAAAATATTCTCCAAGCAAATAGTATCTACTTCAGTGAAGACAGTGACTACTCAAACGCTGTATACACTGGTATGTTGAAGCAAAATTTCATAGGTTGGAGTGGAAAAGTTGAATTCTATGGCCATGAGAGGTTCTATGATCGAGTGCAGATTGTAGAGTTTGTGAATGGGAGCCTTATCAGACGTGGAGAATGTGAGAACATTCCATATTATGAGAACTACACAGATGATACCATAAATCAAATCATGTGTATTCAAGAAGATTACATGTACTTCAATGTAGAAGCAGCTACAGATGGGATTGAGAATACACACGTACATATAGCTATCATATCCATAGGAATCCTGTTATCATTCTGTATAGTAGCATACGTCACAATTCTCATAGTAGTGATAATAGTTGGGAAATTCCAAAAGCTGGAATCAATCAAAAACTCCTCTCCGATACTCACTTGCATCATCCTAACTGGAAACTATCTCCTGATACTAGCTGGAGTATTCTATGTAACTAATGATAGAATAGTTGAACATGATAACTCGGGATTCATGGGTAACATCGAAGGAGAACCAGCTACCACGGAGGTATGCGAAACAGCAAACTGTAAGCTCTTATGCATGTTACCTGTTAGTCTCCTGTTGGTTGCATCTAGTTTGATTTTCGGTGGAATGATTGGGAAAGCTAGCTTGATATATTTGCTTGCAGTAAAACTAAGATTCGATTTGGGTCAAAAGGTGCGATTACTTGTCCAGTTTGCTTGGCCATTATTGTTCACCTGTGTTGATATTATTTTCGTGATAATCTGGTCATTAGTGAGTTCTCTAGTTATGGAATCTGATGTTCTACCCACTGGTTCAGACATCACTCCATTCATACGTGTCATACAATGTGGTATTTCAACTCAACAAGTAATTGTGAGCAATGTATTCATTGGTTTCCTAATCATATACAAAGGCGGAATAGTATTAATCGGCTTAGTGATGGCATACAACCTTAGGAATGTTAAGAAAAACAGTCTCAGGTACTGGGGTACAATTACATGGACTACCTACAACATGACTATATTCACTCTAGTGCTGATTCTATCATTCTTCCTGATACAAGATTACGTAGCTAAACGGGCAGTAATATTTGCACTTGTATTACTTACAGTATTCATAACAGCTAATATTACAGGACTCCCTCCTGTCTACTACAGGGTCAGAGATCCTCATCTATTGAAAGAGAAATCTCACTTACCAGGGTTAAGGGGTGGAATAGTACAAGATGAAATAATGCTCAAGGAACAAGTAACTGCTCTACAGAGAGATATGAATCAACTCGAGACAGAGATGGAGATCCTGAAAAGTGATAAATTCACTAAAGATAGTGGGCCGAGTGCAGACACATTTGTTAATGAATTTGCAAATACAAATTGATAAAGATAATACTGATAGTGTTTGTTATATGTTTACTGATTAATGTAATAGTTTGATATTTGTACTTATATTAATTCCTGCTCCTTATCAAATAAACAAATGATTCACACACAATTAATAGAATATTAAGGGAGGATAGGAAACATATGGGACCAATTTTAATGTGTACTCCTATAACTATTTGTTAATGTTCTCATCACCTATATGTGAGGCAGTTGAAGCTTATAAGCGATAATCCATACCGATATGAGATAGCGACGTGCCTTCTAACACAAGGCTCGATCTATCTCTCATATTCTATATACTGTGCATCATCATCCAAGTGATTAATAAGATTCGTATAACTCTGTGCTTGGATAATTTGATTCTAATCAGTGATTTACATTGAAAAATTATTTTAATGAATATTGTGTGGAATATTACACGTAAACAATCCTAATTCAGTGATTTGTATTACTTAAATATTAACAGAAATTTAGAATGGGTTATCTACCATATTAGTCTGCAAAAGTAAATACTATGTGGAGTATTGGAAATATGTGGATTGATTATACACACTGATATATATATAAAGAATTAAATTTACACGTAGGAGTATTAAGTGAATAAATATCATAAAATATCATAAAATATCATAACATTATCACTGTTGTGAAGTGTACCAAAATCCCCAAATTCGAGCACAAAATGTTAGTGACTAATTGAGAAATATTATACCTGGCAAAGAATTAATACCGAATATTATGCCATAAGAGAGCTATCACGAGAATATTTTACATATTTAGGTGTATATGTAAATTAGAGATAAATATGTAAACTAGACTGAGGATTAATTATAAGTATGTAGAAGTTGCAGATGAATATTTAAACAGATTTACTAAGATCCAAGCATAATAAAGAGTAATTAAACTCGGTCATGAAGATACCACTGTTATCATTAACTGCAGTACTCTGTATATACATACAGGTAGCAATCTGCAAACAGAGATTAGATATATTAGGATTGTACCCAAAAAGCGGGAATGGATGGACAGAACCGTTCGTAGAATACAGTGCTGAATTAGCTCTCAAACATATACAGCAAAATGGAACAATTCTCACTGATTACGAGCTAGTGATAGACTGGAAGAATACGGAATGTAACGGAGGGATAGCTCTCAAAGAATTCGTGGATGCTCTGGGATATCAAACGAAAACATACATGGCTGTGTTTGGGGGAGGATGTGCAGTAGCCACTAGTCAAGTAGCAGCTCTCTCATATCGGTACGGACTGGCACAGATCGCGTATGCTTCAACAGCCCCAAACCTGGGGAATAGGAATTTGTATCCCAAATTCGTCCGAGGTGTGCCTTCAGATTTGAATGCAGTCCCTGCTCGTGCGAGGTTCATCCAGCAAAACAACTGGAAACGAGTAGCCATTATAAACGAACAGGATCCGATATTCGTAGCTAGCTCTCACTTCATGGAGACAGTACTGGATAAATTGAATGTAGATTACAGGGTAGAAGACTTCGCTCCAGATGGGACCTTACCACTGGAACAACAGGTCAGTACAATAGCAGACAACCTCAGAGGCAACGGGTACAGAATAATAATCGCTAATATGTACGAAGATGCTGCTATAAAAATATTTTGTGAGCTACACAAAAAAGGAGAAAACTATCTACTACCCCCAATAGCTACTTGGATATTCCTTGGATGGTTCACAGATCAGTGGCACAAGAAGCAAGATGTCTTAGATGAGGTTGGTTGTACTGCAGAACAAGTAGCAGAGATTTCAAATGGAGCTTTGGGTTTCCTGGGAGCACATAGCGAAAACAACTTTAGAGGAGAGACCGAAGATAACGAGCAGCCAAATATAGTAAACAAGTCAACAGCTGAAATATACCAAGAGTATAAAAGTCTTGCCCTAAGTAGAATAGGTGATGATATAGTGAGGTTTGAGAAGGAATCTGATCGACATGATGCGTATGTGTATGATTCAATATGGACATTAGCTCTAGCCTTACAAGATACTGTGAATACTGGAATGAACCTAACAGAAATATCACAGGAAAATATTCTCCAAGCAAATAGTATCTACTTCAGTGAAGACAGTGACTACTCAAACGCTGTATACACTGGTATGTTGAAGCAAAATTTCATAGGTTGGAGTGGAAAAGTTGAATTCTATGGCCATGAGAGGTTCTATGATCGAGTGCAGGTACTCGAGTTTGTGAACGGGAGCCTTATCAGACGTGGAGAATGTGAGAACATTCCATATTATGAGAACTACACAGATGATACCATAAATCAAATCATGTGTATTCAAGAAGATTACATGTACTTCAATGTAGAAGCAGCTACAGACGGGATTGAGAATACACACGTACATATAGCTATCATATCCATAGGAATCCTGTTATCATTCTGTATAGTAGCATACGTCACAATTCTCATAGTAGTGATAATAGTTGGGAAATTCCAAAAGCTGGAATCAATCAAAAACTCCTCTCCGATACTCACTTGCATCATCCTAACTGGAAACTATCTCCTGATACTAGCTGGAGTATTCTATGTAACTAATGATAGAATAGTTGAACATGATAACTCGGGATTCATGGGTAACATCGAAGGAGAACCAGCTACCACGGAGGTATGCGAAACAGCAAACTGTAAGCTCTTATGCATGTTACCTGTTAGTCTCCTGTTGGTTGCATCTAGTTTGATTTTCGGTGGAATGATTGGGAAAGCTAGCTTGATATATTTGCTTGCAGTAAAACTAAGATTCGATTTGGGTCAAAAGGTGCGATTACTTGTCCAGTTTGCTTGGCCATTATTGTTCACCTGTGTTGATATTATTTTCGTGATAATCTGGTCATTAGTTAGCTCTCTTGTTATGAAATCTGAAGTTCTACCCGCTGGTTCAGACATCACTCCATTTATAAGTGTAATACAATGTGGTATTTCTGCTCAACAAGTAATCGCAAGCGACGTATTCATTGGTTTGCTAATCATATACAAAATTTTCATAGTATTAATCGGCTTAGTGATGGCATATAACCTTAGGAATGTTAAGATTAAGAGCCTCCAGTACTGGGGGACAATCACATGGACAATGTACAACATGACTATATTCACTCTAGTGCTGATTCTATCATTCTTCCTTATACAAGATTACGTCACTAAACGAGCAGTACTCCCAGTATTAATACTAATAACTGTGATTCTAACAGCTAGCATTACAGGACTCCCCCCTGTCTACTACAGGTTCAGGGACCCTCACTTAACACAGAATGTTTTCATGCCATCAGGATTGCGAGTAGAAATACGAAATGATGAGGTTATGTTAAAGAATCAAGTAGCTGCTCTGCAAAGTGATAGAACAGAACTTAAATCTGAGATTGAAGATCTGAAGAGTACGAACAGTGAAATTATACGCCGTATGACTTCAAGCGAAGAGATCTTTCTGCCACCAATCGAGGAGAAAACTCCAGATCCAACAATCGAGGAGAAAACTCCAGATCCAAACAATTGAGGAGGACTTAATTAATGCTCATTCAGTGCAGTTTGTAATCTGCTAGCTATTGTATTTCCCCTTTGTGTATGATATATATATATTATAGTGAGTGTTAGAGTATCATAATTTCTTGCTGATATTGCATGAGTATTATAATCTGCAACCAACTCCCGTAATATCAAAGCTCAAGGGGCCGCGATAATACTTAGATATGCTAAGCTGGTATTTCAATATGACGGGAGTTGACTGTAGTCACATTATAATATAATTATTAAGTAGATCATTCTTACCTTCCACATAACCTGAAGAAGTCATCTACAGTGTCTGGTGAGTTTATGATACCTTTTTCCTCACTGAACACCTCAAAGCAAGGATGTACAAATGTCTAAACACAGAAATAATCATAAGTAAATTTAAATAAACAATAGCCCTCTACTATTGGAATATTTCTATGTACATACAGTAAACATCTCTGTGAGTATCTGATGGCATTGAGTAACACCTCCATACTCATCTATTATGATAGAACCAAGATACAGGAAACAGGAGTGTTTGTTTGTTGTAAACAGATTCAGAATCTAAACAAAATAACAAACAAGAGAACAACATATTATCAAACATTAACTCACAATAGTAATGAGAGGTGGTAGAACTTCAGGAACAGAGGTCTGTACACATCTCAGCATAAATCTCAGTGATCTAAAATTATAATAGATATATAGCAATTATTCCAGACATCCAAGCTCAGAAAATAAAATGATATTCCATAATCTATTTACATTCCTAAACGGATAATTATCATTTATAAAACACATAAATTAAGTGACAATACCTACAGGCTCTCTCCGTAACACGGGACTCCAGTTGGTACTTCTCTAGAACTTGTGCAAATAAAGGCCATAACTAAAACAAACAAACAAACAAACAAACATAAATAAAATATTATTGTATTTAACCTAACTAACGAATACATAATAATAAACAATAGAATCTTATTGGTTAACAACATACAGAATAACACATGTTAATATACTGAATGCAACCAATAGAATTATACTCTAACAAATAAGACAATAGGTATATATGATAGAGTTCATAACTTATGGGGTGTAGTCTCGTCCCCTACGGGTACAAACCCGTATACATCAGTAGTCCCTCTGGCAGGCACAGGGTGTGGCATATGGAACATATCAATACCCCCACGCCCACTCGTTCCTTTCTCCTGTAGCTTAATATAGCATTCTACAGCATACCTATTCAATCTAGTTGTGTCCGTCAGCATAGCAACGTATTCTGCAATTGGAATCCATTTACACTCAGCTATTTCATGGGGATCTGATGTGATATCATGAGTCAAAGCGTGATACCATATAATATAGTATAAATCATCACAACCATATTTGTAATTGAAGGTATGTCTGAAACACAGGAGAGAACGGAATTCACATTTTATACCTGTTTCCTCCAAGACTTCTCTGATTCCTGCTGTTACGATACTCTCTCCAGCATTCGCATGTCCCCCCGGGAACTTCCAGTTTATAGGCTGTCCAGGAAGTAAGTGGAACTTCTCTCTAACAGCTAACACCTCGTTATTGTTATTTACTACTACTCCCCCAACACCTATGTAATGTGTAGCATACCCAGGTAGGAGATTAGGTTCATCTACAGGTAACCATCTTACCAACTTCAGGTAACTAGGATGAGAATGATGGAATGTGAACTGATTACGTACTGCTATTGGAATCAGTTCTGATTGTGTTATAGGTATCATAATATGAATACCTCGTCTCTTGTCTGACTGCCACTTAGCAACAGCTTGTGGTAGAAGGAATTCGAATTGTTGAGTGGGAATTTCATGCCTTTGTAAGTCAATAACTACTCCATTATATAGCTTATCTACTTTACCGATATCCACCAGTTTGTTTGTTACTTCAGCCATTTTGCGTACAAATATTGTTCTATTTATTTGCAAGATATATATCTTAGATAATATATTGGGTATAGTACTAGTAAACATGGAGCTTAAAGTGTCTATTAAGAATGCAGAGAGATTATAGGAATGTAATAGTATGATATGTATTATAAACCATATCACTGTGTATGGTGAGAGTTGCATACAACAAAGTCAAACGGACCATTTGGCCTGGGTTTCCAGATCCTAAGACAGCCCTAGGTGAAAGTACCCATGGTTAAATGAATGTAATCAGTACTCACCTCTTTTACAATAGAAGCCGCAGGATGTACGTCTTGGAAATGAGCAACTGAGCTTCTATAAACAATAAGAATTAATATTGTAGCATACTAGCTAAGCTGTATCCGTATAAATAATCATATAAACAAACAAAACAACACCTGAATATAGATGAGAGTCTGTCCAGCCAAATACACGGATCATTTTTCGTACCAGTAACAGGTATAGTTGTGGCTGGTGTTACAATAATCTAAAAATAGAATAATAACAGTCAAATCTTTCTATAGTTAACACCTCAAGACAGAAATGCAGTATATGTTTGGGAGATAACTAATCATATTCATACAATCAGCTGTAGAAACAAGCTAGTTATAAATATTTCCATATATAGTATGATATGATAGTGAACTGTAAGGCTAGTTGGAAATATTCATAAATGGCCTTTCCACAATTAATATCCAATATAAGATATGATTACAGGCCTGACAGGTCAGGTTTTGTCTGACTAAGGTTTCTAAGTTTCTCAACTATAGATTTGTAGTTAGTAATTTCCCGAAGTGACAAGAAGCATATATGGAACTAAGGAGCACTCCTATTTCAGGAACGGGACCTGATCTGCTCCATTTATTATTCAAGAGCGGAAGGCATAAAATTCCATTTTTTGCTATAAAGGGTGGAGGCTAGGACACTTTTGTATAATTCACGAATTATTAACTTTAAAATTTTAACATTACTCATATGGTTGTGTAATATATTATATTCTTAATTAAGTTAGCATTCTTTGTACAAATAATAATAATAACAGAATTAACTACTACCATAAGAACTGTCACCAGTTCTATTATAGTACAATTCACACATTTGCTTAACTATAGTGTCTTGATTAGCTAGTAATTGCCTCAGCTGATCTTGTCCCGCTTTATAATCAGATAACAGGACAGAAAATGTATCACCAGTTGGCTCTGGATGGTCAGAGTACTCCCTGTCCATTCCAGACCCATTGGGATGTTCCCATTGGGGTGTGTAGGGGTCAATTGAACTCTGTGAAGTGTAGAAATCATAGGAACTAGGACTAAACAGTTCTGGTCCCACTTTAATCTGACTGTTATTACTCTGTTTGGTAATTTGTCGTTTCAGTTCATGTTTACTTCTTTCCAACTCATCAGCTTGCTTCTGATAATCAGCTATCTCTTCTCTCTTCACAGTTAAAGATTTACTCATTAACTTTAACTCTCCTATCTCTCTTCTGATTTGACACAGTAGACTCTTACAAACCTCACAACCGAGTTGTCCTATTGGTATGTAGAATTCATCTGGATCTTCTTCAGGTATAACAGATATAACAGGTATATCTATGCTCACATCTCTGGGGGGTGATTGGGGACGCTCAATCGATACTTCAGGGATAAATCTGGATTTCCTTGGGCGGACAAGCGGTGGTCTAGATCCAATGGACAAAGAAGATTTTGGAAGTTCGTAGTCATCGTCAATAGTTGTAAAATAAAAACTATTCTCTGGACGCTGCCATTGCTTAGCACTCTCTCTGAGTCCAGTTTCAGCAGAAATATTCTCAATTCTAAGAATCTTAACGTCCTGTTTAAGTTGTATAAGAGTATTCTGTAAACTTAAAATGTCACTCGTTAGTTTAGATTTATCTGAACTATATTGCTTTAATGATAAAGTTAAGGTCAAACATGCTTGACAGCTTTGTTGTCTTTGAATCTGTCTTCTGAAGGATAACATATTTACAATTTGTATTCTATCTTACCAATCTCGAATTTATAGCTTTACAATTCTTAAGCCAACAAACTGCAACCTAATCTGTGTTAGGTTATATTTAGCTCAGAGTTCAGAGGATAATAATTATAATGAAGAGTAATGTAAGGTATTATCGTCAATAGAAGTTATAACAAATCTACCTTTTATTATTAGAATCATATCACGTATTAGCAGGTGCTATTACCGTAATTCAGTGGATAATCGCTGGCGGATAGAAAACATTACAAGACTTGTTAAAACAAATTCATCACTACCCTATATGGGTATGTATATTTTGTTACAAAAATCTAAAAATATTTAGAAATGTAAACGAACTCATTTTTAAAACTCAAAACAAATACAATAAATTCTGTAATATTTAAGCTCAAAGGGCCTCTGATAATTACTCAGATATGACTGATGGAATGTATGTTACTTTGACGGTTTGTACAATTCACACTTCGATATACGCGGGTATTTAGAAATATCCGTGTTAGATATAACAGGAGGTGACTGTCCGTATCAATAAGCTACAGGTTACCTGGTGTAGAGGCTTGACTTGTAGAGCTACAACATTACTCAAACAGCTCTCATACTTATCTGGCGGTTGATGGCTTATAATGTATCCAAGTGATTTTAGTATTGTAACTACAGAATCGTTACTTAGACCGAGTTCTTCTGCGCTCTGTAATACCTAAATAAAAGATTAGAAATCTGAGAAGTCCTCCCCTGTAGCCCTCGGATATGTGAAAACATTCATGAGCGATATTATCTGGATATTTAGAAAATAACTATAGAATTCTAGCTACGGCAATAATAATATTCAATGATACTCTCAGCATACCGTAGTGTTATGCAATAATATGGCAGAAAAATATTCGGGTAGACATTCGATGAAAATACAAACAAATCTGATTAATAAACAATAATATTCACAGGTAAATAACAACAAAACAAATCAATAATTACCTGGAATAACCCCTCGAAGTGTGACAGGTGTATTTTATCCTGACAAGAGAAACATATAGCCTGTATACCAGCAGCAGCTGCTGATTTTATTCTATCATTTCTGAGTGATGTTATCATAAATCGGAGCACAGGATCTATAAATGGAGGAGAGAGGGTAAGGTTACTTCAATGGATAGATAGACAGACAGAGGATAAGGTACTTCAATGGATAGATAGACAGACAGAGGGAGAAGTGTCAGGTTATGGATTTGATGACTACGAACTCTTTAAGAAAATGATTCGATTTTGTCAACACGAATTGATTATTCAGCTCAGACCAGTTGCATAATCGGTCACAAGAATAAATTTAGCTGATTTGACTATATTATTAATCTTTAATTAAAAACCTACACATTTACAAGGTGTGAAAATTGTGTCGAGTAAATAAATGGGCCACAAACAGTATTAGATTCGTAACAACTTTAATATTACATAAAGTGGATCCTCTATAAAGTCATTACAAGAGACTGGAGTAAATTTGTGTTTCCACTTCCTACAATGACTGTCATTAAATGACTTTTGATTATTCATATGCTCTAAGGTTGTTGGTAGAATAGAAATAATTGTAAGAATTTTTCTATCAATCATAGCGATAAATACAGAATTGATTATTCAAGAGAATATACCGTAGAATTCCACACTTACAGAGTTAAATTCAATGGTCTATACCTCATATTAGGTCCATAAGGTGGCTATTACTGGCAGAAATTTGTTGTTTGTAGGGTTTAGCAAATGACAGATTGCAAATATTTATAAGAAAAGTATATAATAACAAAACTGTAGATATAATAGCTAAAAATAGAAATATTAATAATATTATTAATATTAATATATTATTAATATTATTAATATTATTAATATTATTAATATTTGTATACAGATTTTATGATTTAAATCTACGAGTTCACACTTGGAAATATCATAAAGACACATACGAATATCTATGAAGATATAAATACCAGAACGTAATATCCGTATCCATGTTGATATAGTGTCACCCCCTATATGGAGGTGTGATATACTAACCTATGAGTTCTTGGTTACAGTTAATCCAGTCAGAGAGATGATGTAGTACCTTAATAGCAGACCGCTTAACCAGAGGATGACAGTTGTCCTGTAGGGACAGGAGAGTGCGTACCAATTGCCCGATCAACTCAGACTTACTCCTGTAGACACATACGTAATTATACAATCATTCCATACACCAGCTGGTAACTAAGTACTCACTCTCTGAGTTCATCTGCTACAATATGCATCATAAACAGAGCACTCTCCGATTCTGTCCATGTATTCTCACTGCGTAGCAATATCTGGAACATCTGTAAAACAAACAATAAACAACAAACAACAACAAAACAACAATTTAGCTCACCTCTTTGAATGTATCCAATTCTCCATATATCCACATGACATCATGCATTAATTCATATACACTAACACTCCTGAATCTTATGAAGTCACTGTTATGATCCTCATTCAAGATAGTGTCCTGTGTAATAGAGTGTTAACTGATAATAAGCAGGTGATGCATTATATAGAAGTCTATAGTGTAACCTACATAACTAGGGAAACAGCTCTACACACCCTGCCCCCAGTACCAGAACTATAATATAACTTACTAACTGAGTGTCTTTATCATACTGACACAGCTTCCACATACCAATCATTAGACTCCTGAATATAGGCTTATAAGGATCTGTAATCTCTGATTCATGATATCTCTCAAGGAGTTCAGCCATGTTATCCCAGATATCAAATGTCATCTCTCCTATCTAAGAACAAATGTATTCTATGGTGATGAGGTAGGTAATAGGAATTATCGGTCTATTGGTGTTCGTATTAACGAGGTGTTGCATAGTACATATGCAGATTACTAACCTTTATACTTCCATGATTAATACAGTCAACTAATAATTCTAAAGACAATACGCTTCCAAACCCCTAAAGACAGGTAAACAAGTAAACAAACAAACAAACAAACAAACAAACAAACAGTCAAATAAACAACTTACAGAATCAGGATCTTTGAGTATATAAGGGAGGTACGAATCGAGATAACTCATAAAACATTTAGCTAAACTTTTAGACCTAGCAACAGAACAATTCTTATGGAATATAACAAATAAACAAACAGTAATACTCACCTCTCAAAGTCATCAACCTCCTGGCAGGCCTGGAAGACAGGTCTCAAAGACATAATGTTCTCACTCAGCTGTTGACTGAATGTTTGAAATTCTGGAGTATACTAAAAGATATTTGGTAGTTATCCTAGAGAGAGCTTTGGTATGTATAACTAACCTCAACAGAGTAAGCCTGAGAGCTAATACAATCAGCTGCTGCTTCAAACACCTCTTCTGATGTGGTAGCTTGTGTCTTTATGATAATATCATAATTAGGCATAATAATATGAATATGAAACACATTGGGTAAGTACGAGACACCGACACGATGCTAGCATACTCCAGTTAGTATATATATATAGAGTGAAACCTCAGAACAGGGAGATAGGCCCCCCCAAGATTTGATCCCACATTTCTCCTCTTTCATAGCTTCATTTGCATAAAAATTGAGTTAGCTGAAGGCTACTCCAGGAGGTTAAACTATATACATATAAGGAATACATATCATGCTTACCACAGCTTGGAAGGGTAGCAATAATAGAGGAGATTTAGATAACTCTTCAATAGGAAGATTCCCTAGCGTTAGCCAGCTAGCTATACAATCAAATACCTGTAAGGTTATATCTGTAATAATTATAGAACATTTGTATTAAGGTAGAACTCTGATAAGACGCCAACACCCTTAGGGCAGCAGTTCCCAAACTATTTCACCGTGTACCCCCTCCAAAATACTGCAATAGATCAGGTGGCCCCCTACTGTCCTCCGTGGATCACCAAGGGGTACATACCTGAGTTCTAATGTATACAAATAACAACAATAATAGAATATATTCAGCTTAATAGGATTAATACAGACACCTGATGTAATACTATTAAGCTGAGTCTATTGTATGGTAACAATACCTTTATTAATATAGTTTCAGTGTCAGGGAATTTTTCTAAACAAATAGACTAAATAACAATTAATTACTAATAAACAAATAACAATACAAACATCAGTAATTAGTAACTAACTAATAAATGGAATATCTTAGTGATGTCATCAGTTAGTAATCTCTTGCAATCTTCCCAACGAGACTGCTTTACTTGTAAAGTATCATTAAACATCAGCTGTATGGAAAGGTGTCAATATGTATATATATATGCAACAAAGGAAATCTCTAGCATAGGTTTGAGTTATTGGGCAAAAGGTGTGAACATATGTATACAGTCAACTCCTGATATATCGATACTTACCTCTTCAGGAAGTAGAGTGAGTAATGTCAGTAGGAATGGAACACATGATAGATCTGTACTAAACCTATTAGAATATAAGTACAGTAATCGGGACAGGTCAGTTCCAAGCCTATTCTATCAATGGTGCTGTATATACTCTAGCTATGCGTCATGTAACTAACTTGTTAATGAAGTCATCTACAATATTAGTCCAGCTGGGTAACACTATAGCTAAATCAGCTAAAGCCAGTCCTAGCTACAAACACAGAATACATATCCATTGTTATTAGTGATTATTCATATTTTAGCACTCTTGGACGGGGGACATATAATCACGTTGAAAATATGTTATGTCACCAGTTTCTATGGTTACCACGTTGGTATTTATACACCCTCAGGGAGGGAGGAGATGATTAAAGGTGTCTAACATTGCTATACATAAATAATCATCCATGGTTACTCACCTGCGTTGTAATGGTCTTATTAGCATCAGGCATACTAAGTATATTGGTAATTAGGGAATCTTTGAGAGCCTAAATATAGTTACATCTATTTATAGAAAGCAATATAGAGCCTCGGGGTTGCTACGACGAAAATGGTCTCCTTATATGCTTATCAGTTATTTAACCATGGATGTTGTTCTATGTCATTTTGATGTATTCCTCGCTTGGTTGGAGAGAATGATTTCTAAATAACAAGAAAACCCGCCATCCATGGTTAAAGGGTTAATAAACATATTTACAGAAATATTTGACTCAATTATTCGGAGAGTAATACTCACATTATGAGATTCTACTGGTATCTCGTCAAAATGTTCTTTGATCTGAAAAGTAAATAAACAAGTAAATAAACAAATAAACAAACAGATAAACAAATAAACAAATAACTAACAACCTTATATCTCATAGTACATGCTGCAAAATATGAAGAATGCTCATTTCTATTAAGTTTAAGTAAACTATCAGCTATCTCCCATCCAAACACCTAAACAACAAATTTATAAACAAATAACAACAAACAAATAAAACGAATAAACAAGCAAAGATACAAAAAGTAAACAAACAATAAACACGAGTAACAACTATTATAGTGATAAAAGGTGTGAAAATATACATACAAACATACAGATTCCTGTATCTGTACTAGATATTTAGAAGCTTCATCAGATCCATGTAGATATAACGCATCTAGCAGCTGACACACCTGTTCTGTTGTAGGTTTATCACTCATTGGCTATACTATACTAAAGATATACAATACATGAGTGGTGTGAGGTGTTAAGGGAATGCCATACTATATTTATACTTAATGGGGAGAGTTTCCACCCTTAATACAACTTAATGTTAATTACAGGAGTATACGAGACATATTGCAGGGGTGCCCGACCGAGGAAAGCAGGGGGTACACAGAAGTGTTAAATTGGCATAGGAGGTTGACGGGTGATAAATTATTTCTTTTACACACTTGCCAACCTTTGTCGCATACATGCCTGAAGGGACAACCTATACCTTAGCAGTTATTCAAGAATTATCTAATAATAATCTCAAAACAATTCAGTTCTATAAACATAATAAACTGTTATAAGCTCTCTGTTAAATCAGTAGATTCAATTAACGCATGTGCATCAAAACTAATAATGCCTTTCCCCTTGTTCTTCCCTTTCTTCCCCTGACCTGCCCCCTCCCCTTGAGACCCTTTCCTGTCCTCTTTCCCCTTCTTCCCTTTGTCCTTATCCTTCTTTCCATCACTGCCCGTCTGTCCATCTATTTCCTCCTTTCTATCATCTCTCTGATGTTTGTATTTCTTTTTCTTCTTATCAGATATCTCATCTGTTATAAACTCGCATTCCTTGTCACCACATTCACAGGTCCAAATATCATCCTTCTCTTTCTTACCCTTCTTAACCTTGGCTTCTTTGTTCCGCTTTCCCTTCTTCTCACGACCTTTAGGGGTCCCGTCTTTTGTTACCCCATCGCTGTGTTCATCAGAATCGCATTCCAAACTACAACACTCGTAACCAACGATATTTATCTCATTTATAAGCACGAATAAACTATTTTTATCAAAGTTAAGTCTCAGCTCAGGCGGCTCTGATTGTGTCTGCAAATTACTAATCTTAAGAGTGATATCTTCAACAACTTTCTCTTGTAAATCGCTTAAACTATTATTAGCTAAACCCTCTGTGTGTTTCTTCAATAGCTCCAACTGCTGAATATCCGCAACTACTTCGTTCTGTTTGGTTTTGTAATCTTCTTGGTAAATATCTAATTGAGAGTTTAGTTCGATTCTTTTGCTTTCTAAACACTCAACTATTTCACGAATTGTGCTATCTAGCAACAGACGGGTCGAATGGAATGGTGTCCTACTGTCTACGCTTTTGCCTGCCATTTGTATAAGTAATTATATTAAAATATAGAATAAATGGATACTATTATGTTCAGTAGCCTATTCATTGTAATAAGATAGAGCGTAGCTTAGTTACAGATATGTTGATAGGTATGTCGTAATTAAGATATCCATAGCAACGGAAAGAATGTGTAATCATCCTGTACTTTAACGTGTTGCACATGTGAGACACATTTTGTATTGATTGGACCCTAAGAGAGTGCTTGTGTATTATAATGAAGTCACATACACATGGTGTGGGTAGTAACAATCAAATAGACAAAACACTGATAGTTACAAACTCTGCAACTTTCCAAAAGCACTACAAAGCAAATATTATCTAAGAGATACTATATGTGTATACAAATCCTATATCTACTCAGATTACAGAGCCAAACCAACTCTTAAAAGGTAAAGATACATTATCAAATATATTCATGACCCTAATGCAGCAATTCAAACCTTTACCCATTGCTATACAAATTTTGAGATTCTGTGGACCCCCTACAGCCCTCCATTGACCACCAAGGAGTCCATGTACCGCAGGTTTGGAACCGTTATGCCATGTGATACAAAAGTTGACTATTGTCATGACAACGACAGAGGCGTATAGATATGCAAATAGGCAGTATAGCTACAGGATCATGCGATGGGTTATGGCCTCTGGCTACATAGCTAATAATTCTATCAGTAAATCTATATTATAGATTTCCCTCCAATGACAGTCCTTCTATTACTACTAGTTATCTCAGCAGTATTTCAAACTGTATGTGATGATAGGGATGATAGTATTACTGTTAATCTGCCATTCGGATCTATAACAGGATATTCTAACGGGGAGTCTTGGGAGTTCTACCGGATACCGTATACAGATCCTCCTGTTGGAAAACTACGTTGGAGGCCACCTAAAGACTTCACACCTTGGACTGGTATCTTTTAGATAATTATATTGCAATACAAGAGTAATTCGTAAATGTAAAAATAGAGTAAAATATCCTGTCGATAGGTCGAACTTTAACCACCAAAAAGTTGTGAAAATATTCACTTTAGAAAGTTTTCACAACCTAGGTATACATCTACACTCCAGAATGTACTCATGTGCCAATTTCATGACAATCGACCCACTAGATTTACCAGGAGACCGCATACGGACGAGACCACTATTCGTATGTAAAATGCGTAGATTAATTATTACAATAACACTAGGTAATCTAGATGCTAAAGACCCACCACCCGGTTGTCCACAGGATTGTATGACAGAGCCATACGCTTGTCCAACAGAAACAAGTGAGGATTGTCTTTATCTTAATATTTTCACACCTTTGAAATGGACACAAGATCCACAGGAGAGCTATGATGTTCTAGTTTATATTCACGGAGGTGCATACTTCCAAGGGAGCGCTTCATGTCCCTTGCTGGATTCAAGGTAATTACTGACCCTACAAATATTGAGATCCTTTGACTGTGGACCCAAGCTTGTGAACTATTGAGCTATTAACCTTTCTCACCTAATATAGATTCCTATCTAATCACACAGATACAATTGTAGTAACGCTTAACTACCGTTTGGGTGCTTTGGGATTCTTAAAGAACTTTTGGCATGGAATAGACGGGAACATGGGTATACAGGATCAGCGGATGGCAATGCAATGGGTCAAGAAGTATATCTCATATTTCGGAGGGAAGGGGAAAATAACTTTATTCGGAGAAAGTTCTGGAGCGATGTCAGTTGCTGTTCATATGGTATCACCTCTATCAAAGGGGCTTTATGATTACGTCATAATGGAGAGCAATGGATGGACACTTCCCTATAGATCATCGGGAGACGCTGAGCTATTAGGGTACCAGTTTATTTGGGTAAGTGATACAACTAATTCTTGTTAAGGAAATCGACCCATAGCACTTATAAAGATAATTACAGTGTAACCTCGACAAACGGACGGTTGGAAATTGTTAGAGTAATACCAATTGAATTACAATAATAGGGAACTATTATGTGTAATGAATATTTGTTTGTATTGACGATGTTCCGCTATATGATTAATTGTGACTTCTGATAGAGACTAGGCTGTGTTACCATACACTGTATGCAGACTAAGTCAACAAATAAAATCTTAAAAGCACAAGAAATGAAAATAGCTGTTACAGACTCCCTAAACCTTCTGATGGAAGTTATGCCTTGGTCACCGATCATCGATGGGGTACAACTTACTCAACAACCCTTCGTCGCTCTGATGGATATGGTAAGTAACAAAACATTACTGCCCCCTCAGATAGTGGGTACAACTACAAATGAAGGGTTCGGATTCGTGAAATTTGTCCAGAGGAAATTGGAAATAGAACAAGAATATTTATACATGATAATCTTATTCGGATTATTCAAATTCAAATCTGGTGACGTAGAAAAGTTATATAATGATTTGTATAAACCACCACGTACAAATCCTGAATACATACAAAGGTTGTCAATGATCGTAGGAGATTATTTATTCATTTGTCCAACCAGACAATATGTGAGAACGGTATCAGAGGGTGATCTAATATGGTCCTATATTTGGAGTAAACCTATAACGTATATCTCTAAGAAAAATGCTTGTTATAACTTCGCTTGTCACACAGCAGAATTACCTTATGTATTTGGTACAGTTAGTTTATGGGGGCGTCAATTTAGCCAAGAGGACAAGGGACTATCTGAACAGACACAAGCGTATTGGGGGAACTTTGCTCACGCCGGCAGTCCGAACAGCGGAACATCTGAGCTTCAATGGCCTGCGTATAATACTGGAGAAGCTTCACAAATGTATTTTGATACGCCAAACCCGAGTGTTACCAATAATTACAAAAATAAGGTTTGTGAGATGTTAGATGGTATAGGCTATAACAGAGGAGAGGTGTTTGAAGATAATTACGCAGAAAATATCCCAGTACATGAAACCGAGTAAGTGTTAATATTAATGCAGTGTATGCTGGTTATAAGAACATCCTTAGGAGTAGCAATACATGTTCTTATAACAGGTATACACCGTAGGGAATTAATAGCTCCAATATATATACATATACCAAGCGATGGAACTTCCTCGTTGGTACCCCGAGACACAATCCTCACATTTACACCCCATAATGTACCCATGTGCCAATTTCATGCCATTGGGACTTCAATTTTTCTATGAACGTGAAGACGGAAATATGTATGTATTAGTTGATTGTATTATTTAGAAATAAACCAAGGAAAGAAGAACTATAAGAAATGAAGCTACGACATAACAGCTGTATATTAGACAGTTTTGTATATCTTACAATATTATGTGTGATACAGGACATTGGATATGTGTGTAGTTTATGTATTAAATTTTATTATTTTGAGTTGAGATAGAAAACTAAGTAAACATTTAAACTAATTGAAATAGCTGGATGTATACTCAAATCTGCCAAAAAGGTGTGAAAATATTCACATTAGAAGATTCATATACTAGAGTAAATTGGACCACTAGCCCTCCAACCCCCACCTCACCCAAATAAATATCAAAGAACAATTCCGGTTCAATTAAATAAGTTTGTATTTATTATTTGTCTTGTATTTGTGAGAGTATAGCTTCAACACATTGTGATATAGCTATATCCTCCTTACTAGCTAGCACTCCTAGTTCCATATCTATTCTCTTCAGTTCATAATCTTCTGAGGAACTAAATGGGTTAATTAACTCCTCGCGGGAGAGTATATCATCTATAGAAGAGGAATATGATTGTAACACGTCATTGGGTGGTCTATTGTCCGTTACTGTACCCAATAATTCTAGTTTAGAATCTATCTCTTGCATTCCAATCGACTCTTCGGTAACCAAGGTATCGCAAGGTTCATTATCGAGTATTTCCTCTAACCTTTTTTCATCTGTCTCCGTGAGGGTTATATTCTCTGTATCCTTAGGAATATCTTCCTTTTCAACACCTACTAAATTCACCTGAGTATTGATCCTCGGGAAATGAACTGTTTGTTCAGAATTAAGTTCGGTTTGATGGAATATCCCATCTTGTTCTGTACATTCCTCATCGATCTTCTCGTTGGCAGGTACTTGTAAAGCTAAATATTCCGCTTCTTCCAGTTTCCCAGATTCTAGCAACGCTTTCATAGCTCTGGAATGCCGCCTAAGTGCTTTATCTCTCATTGATAATACTCTAAGTTTAGTGTCAAATTTCTGAATTTTCGTAATAGCCCGCATATATTTAGTTGGTTCAAATATGGTTTCAGTTTCAGTTTCAATTACGTCATAATTTCCTTCATAAATCCTATCAGCTTCTGCCAATAATATATCAAACTCTTCATTCTGATTGGCGGGCAGATCGATATTATCAGTGGTTATAGGGGAGACTGATTGAGGTGATTGGGTTGCATTTTCTGGAATGTCTGGAATGTCTGGAATGTCCTCTCCAGTCTGTGATAGTTCATTAAGTGATTCCATTTACTAATTACATACAAATGTGTTACTGTTATAACTCTATTCATTAACTCTATAAGAAATAGACTAAGGAAATTCGATAAAATTAATTATTATTTGTATTATTGTTGTTTAGTTCCGGTTATAGTTCTAGTCCCAGTCACTATAAAAACTCCTTGCTTGTTCTTTATAACTAGTCTTCGGCATTCTTCTAAATCGGTTCTTGTTTTGTCTAGAGATATGATTATGATTTTCACCAAATCCCTCTTCCTTCCCAAAATCTCTCATGTCACGACTGACAGAATTACGGTTCGATGAGAATCCCCTATGACCCCAAAATAATGATCCATTATTTCTATCTTCAGATAAGTCACGAGGAAAACCTTTAGCATTAGAGTTTTCCCTCTGATAGTTTGGTCCATCTTCACAGGGATTGCTGTTCTGAAAATCTGGCATAAAACTTCCTCTTCCTCTTCCCAAACTTACCCTTGTGCCACGAAAGCCTCTGCCATAACCTCCCTCAGGTATCCCTACTTCACTAGACTGGCCCTCTCCTGAACTATCTAAATGATCGTCTACAGAATAGTCCTGATAATCGTTTGGACCAGAACTCTCCATTTGTTTTGTCGAGTTAGTTACTCTACTAACCTTCTGTATACAATATCCATCAATTATACCAAATGTTACACCTTTAGAGTGACACTTCCATTTTACTTCAATATTGTAGTTAAGCTCTCTTTTGGTGTTTAAATTCAATTTTTCTATTTCTTCTTGAAGTTCTGTGACTAACTTATGTTGTACTTTCAATAGATTATTCTCTCCTAATTCCTCTGTCTGTGTCAATAATGAATCAAGCTTCTGTATTTCTTTTTGTGTTTGTTGTTGTTTACGTTTATACTCATCTTCTAAATTAGTAATTTCCTCAAACAGCTGAACCTTTTTATCAATAAGATACTGTACTATCTCATTAATATCTGTATCTATTGTGTCTCTAGCTTGTTGGAATATTGTGACATCTTCCGGTACAATTATACTAGCCATTTCTTACAAGTACGGGAAATATTTCAATGATGAATAAACACCAACACAGTATCAGCTGGTAGCCACACTATAACAAAACTAATTTAATTAGAGCTTTTAGTTCAACACTGAAATTATCAAATTTGTTTTCACAAAAGTAATAAGATAAAGAATAAAGAGTTAGTTCATATGTAGATAGAGTGATGGCAATATTGAATATTAATTCAACTACCATTCATCATCCCAATCGATGTGAGGGAATTCATGACGAGAACCAAAAGTCTTGTTATTCTTTGTACTTCTAAAAGTATCAGCTACATAAACTGGTAGCTGAGCAGCTTGAACTTGTTGTACATTCGCCATCTTAACCTCAATCGATGAAATGCTAATGTTCTGTAGCAATTTGTCTACATTCATTCGCCATCTTATTTTAATTTCATAATCAGGAGAGTTTTCAATCTCTAAATTCATTAGGTTTATCCCTTCCTGCAAATCCTTAATCACTTTCTTCTGTACTTTTGCCAGAATATTGTCTCCTAATTCCTCTTCTGTTCGCATTTTCAAAGAATCTAGTGTATTCAAATTAGTCAGGAACTTTTCCTGTTTATGTGCATATTCCTGCTCGAGTCTATCTATCTCTTCAAACATTACAGCCTTTTTATCATTTAGACTTTGAATTATCTTACTAATATCTTGCTCTATTGTGTCCCTCGCCTGTTGGAATATTGTGACATTTATCGGAGATGCAATTTCCTCTTCCCAATCAGTCATGTCTAAAATTAGAATTAATAAAGATACAGAATTCTTGAATAGATGTCAATATATCGATAACAACATATTTAGATCAGTAGACTCCGTGTACATCGGCACTAGTTTACTGTGACCCGATTAGTCTACTGTATTCTCTGTTCTATCAAGCAAAGAATAAATCTCTAGAAAAGAGGAAATATTTAATAGATAAACTTGAGTAATTCTCAAAATTATATTATTAAGAAACAAGTGAGACTAGCTTGCATTAATTCAGATTAGGGATCTGCGTTGTCGCCGTTATAACCTCTCTAATTCCTCGGCTTTCTAAATCGAGACCTGTGCTTCCTACCTTCCCTCTTATTCTGTCCAAAATCTCCTCTATCAAACCCTCCTTGTCGAAATTCTCCCCCCAAAACGTTATTAAACTCTGCTTGATTATGTTTATCAGAAGCATCCCATTCCCAGTTCTCATAATCTTGATAATTTCTATCAGAATATCTTCCTATATGACTCCAGTCAGAACGGTAATTAGTTCTACCATCATGCCAGGATTCTCCCTTTGGAATATGTGCACTATAAGAATCCTCCTTTCCTACTTTTACCTTTGGAATCTCACGGATTTTCTCCTTAACCTCTGAATTACGGGTGTCTACAACTACCTCCTCTTTAGACACAGTGCTACCTCCCTCCCTTACTTTTAAATCAGCATCCTTGCCCTCTCCTGAACCAACAACTACAGTAACTTCCTGACCATCGATAGAGGAAGTACTCCATGGTTCAGTGGATTGTTTATCTCGATAAACCTTCTCAATAGTATAATTCCCAACAATAAGAAATACTGAACGCTTTGAGTATTCCCATTTGACTTTAATATTATAATTCGGATTTTGTTCACTTTCTAAACTCAGATTTTCTATTTCTTCTTGAATCTCCGCTACTACTTTCCGCTGTAACTTCAACAGATTATTCTCTCCTAATTCTTCGGTCTGTGATATCAGGGTTTGTAGCTTTTGTAGTTCTTTTTGTGTTTGTTGTTGTTTACGTGTATACTCATTCTCTAAATTAGTAATCTCCTCAAACAGCTGTTTTCTCTTATTATTTAGACACTCAATAATCTCATTAACATCTGTATCTATTGTGTCTCTAGCTTGTTGGAATATTGTGACATCTTCTGGTACGCTTTTACTAGCCATTTCTTACAAGTACGAGAAATTAATTAAAATAAACAACAACAAACAACTCAATGTTTACAAATATTCAAATCCAAATAGGAAACAAAATATATAGAAATACTATAAAATAGGTAAATGGCTAATTGTCAAATATATTCTGGTTTTAGTTTCTAGTCCTAGTTGAGGGTATAAAAGATGGCCGGTTGTATAGCCGGTGTTAGTTCTATACCCGGTGTTAAACTAGGTAAATCAAATGCTGGAGAACTGACCACGAGCAGGTCATCGTGTGAGTTAGTTGATTCGAAATATTGATCATCGCTTAAAGGAATAATCCCTTGTCCAGTGGAGGGAGCTTCTTGACTAACTTTCTCTATGACGTAATCATTAATAATAAGAAAAGCTATACCTTTAGAATATTGTTTCCATTTTACTTCAATATTGTAGTTTGGTTCTTGCTCGATTTCTAAATTTATTTTTTCTATTTCTTGTCTGATATCCCCAATTAGTTTATTTTGTATTTCTAACAGATTATTCTCTCCCAATGCTTCTTCTGTATGTGTTATTAGATTTGTTAATTTCTGTATTTCTTTTTGTGTTTGTTGTTGTTTACGTGTATACTCATTCTCTAAATTAGTAATCTCCTCAAACAGCTGTTTTCTCTTATTATTTAGACACTCAATAATCTCATTAATATCTGTATCTATTGTGTCTCTAGCTTGTTGGAATATTGTGACAGTTGTTAGAGGTTCAGCTTCAGTTGGTAACTCAACCAGGCTCAATCCGTCCGGTCCCGGAACCCAACTTGCCATTATCTAGATGAGATTATAGAAAATATCACTACTCAATCTCATTTTAATAGAACCACCAGTTAATCGGGTCTAAATGGTCTCCTCCCTATTAAGCAGAATTATTGTATATTGATAAAGCAAAACTGAACAATCCATAGTCCAATAATACAATAAGGATGATTTAATAGAAGTACCATCAAATACAAAATGAATTCCTAACAACCTAACAACCAAAATAATTACATTATTATTGGTATTAGCACTCTCAATAGTGTTACTGCTGGCATATCTGGTTCTACAGGAGGCTCAGCGTTAGCAACGCATAAGTACACAAGGAATGGTAGCCAGCCCCATCTAAACATGACACCAGAGTACTTAAACATAACTCCGATCCTATATAACCACCAGGAGGAGGACCGGAATGAGCCAGGGGGTGCAGTAACTGGTTTTGCTATAGATAACTGCATTCTTGTATTTGATTGGTTGAGCAGATTATGAGTAAGTATAAATAGAAGTGAATTGTTGAAATTTGATAAGTGTTAACTTGTCTAATTGTATGAAAAAGGTGTGAAAATATTAACATTTTGGCACAGGTACACATCTATACAATACCATTAATTGGACCTGTCCCCATAGTTGACACCATTAGGCCTCCACTAATTGAATTAAAATCAATCAAGCAAGAGAAATGATCATAAAAAGTTGAGAATTCTAAAATAGGAAAACTAATTAAAATTCAAGTGATGAATTAAGATAGCATTCCATTCTACATATTGGTATCCATGAAGGATACATTAACATGTTGTGACTGAGAGAATGATCCAATGGGTCTATTAGTGTCCAAATCAGCAGGACATATTTTACCAGCTTCGATATTAGATCTTTTTGCATTATTATAATTAGATTTATCCTGAGAACCTCTTTTCCTTTCTGTCCTGGATGGAGCAAGGGCCTGTACAATTATGTCCTTTCCAAATTTAGACTTTATCTAAAAAAATGGAAAATAATATGATAAATATTCACGGATAAACGTCAGAATCGAATTCTACGTACGCGATTACCCCAGACTAACCGTTGAAACGAAAACTGTAACAAGATTTTGAATAATGGCCAAAAGGTGTTAAAATATGATTAATCACAAATAATTATATCAAATACTTCAACAACCAAGAGAATGACAGTGTACACATCCAGTAGCACCAATATAATGCCTTATCATTATACACCAAAAAGGTGTGAAAATATTCACATTCCAAAATACTAATCATATCTCCCAATAATCTGTATTAAATAATACACAACATACTTTCCTCTGTAGATCTTGATCATTGAACCATGGATGTTCAATAGCCTGCTGTACAGTAATCCTCTTATCTACATCCACCTCTAGCAGAGACCTAATCAGGGAGATAGGAACACCTGACACCTCACCCCAGTACTCCTATACATACATACATATTACTAATTAAATTCAATACGTTATGTTAATATGACACCTCAGAACAGCTGATATAGTTACACACTGTAACACCTTGTTAGCAAGTAATTAGACAAGTACAAACGAGAACAAATTGACCCCCTAGGGTATAAAAGGACCCATGCATAATCTCACACCTTTGGGAATGAGTACAATCCTTGAGTAATCTGTTCTCTCAGACTATGTGTAGTAATCTCATTAGAGAAAGGAGGGTAGCCAGACAGCTGTATGAATAATATAACACCTAAACTCCAACAGTCACATTTTTGACCGTAACCACGGGATTCAGCGTTCAAAAGAACTTCTGGCGCCAAATATGAGGGCGTGCCACAAAGTGTCTTCATTAATGAATTCTCTCCAACCACTCGTGACAATCCAAAATCTGTTATTTTGATTGTACATTCCTCAGTTTGTTTGGTTAGCAACACATTCTCAGGTTTAAGATCTCTATGAGTTATATCCTGACTATGTAAATATCTAAAAGTAGAATGTAGAGTAAATTGGAACTAAAGTTAGTTACATATGATTACCCCTTGGTAACAAATCTATATGATAAGGCTAGAAGCTGTGAAAATATGATTAATCACTAAAAAAGGTGTGAAAACATGAATAATGGCAAAACCTCTTCCGTTATAATTAACAAGGAAATATTCGCTATACTTCATCGGCTAATTCTAACGATACCTTAAGCTTAGATATAACCGGAACTAACTGTGTTTATAGTTACAATTTAACACACCTTACAGCTAGTAACATTTGAAAGAACACATATTTAGCTTGATCTTCCTTCATCTTCCCTAGAGATATTATCCAATCGAACAGCTCTCCTCCCTCCATTAGTTCCAATACAATCAGGAACAAGGTGTTAGATTGGTAAGCACCCTCTATACGGATTACACAAGGGTGATTCAGTTGCTGTAAGATCTCTACCTAAGCGTAAGCAATAATATAAACAGGGACACACCAGAAAATGTGTATTCGCTTTACAGATTCACTTCCTTTCCTAAAGTCCCCGTTTCCACAGAACAGTACGAATTAAAGGATATAAGAGGAAGATATCACAACATGTTAATGTATCCTTCATGGATACCAATATGTAGAATGGAATGCAGTCTTAATTCATCACTTGAATTTGAATTAATTTTCCTATTTTAGAATTCTCAACTTTTTATGATCATTTCTCTTGCTTAATTCAATTAGTGGAGGTCCTAATGGTGTCAACTATGGTGACATAGGTGTTCATATTAACGAAGTTCTCCATATCTTTGTATATGGAAAACCGGAGAAAATGGCTGAAACAAGTTATAAACTAACAAAGAGCAAGTATACACAAAGGAGGTATGTTATCGGGAAACTCAGAGTTGAATTCCGTGGGAAAAGGCGTGAAAATGTGATTAATCACTAATTACCAATTAATATAGGTTCAAAGGTTAACTCAAATTATCAGTTTGAATTTATTAGAATTTATTCAAATATATTATTAATCAAATAATCCACAATCTATTCAGATGGCTCAACACGACACAACCAATAACAATATTATCTGTAATAAGATTGTGTCACAAGATCAGAGTACATGGAAGAGGTCACACGACACAAACCACTGATAATTATTCTATTTTAATAATTGTGTCAGTTCAGCAGTTTTATATTACAAAATATAAAATATTGGAAATTTGAATCAAACAAAACTAAACAAATTCAAACTTTGCAACTCTCAAAATGGCGACACAATTTCCTGAGCCAATCCAAGTGCCAATTGTAGACCCCTTAGAACAAGAAATCAACCAATCAATTGACAGGATGATATTCCTACTCAATCAGAGAAGAATCCATCTCTTAACCACTTTAAGAAATAAACGAGAAGAGACAAGAGCTAATCAGGTGGCATGTCAGCAAATGAAGCAACAACTGGAAGAGACCCGAGCTCTTGTAGAAGGGAAAATGACACACAATCAACTCCACTCCATTTCTGATAGATTAGTGGCAGAAATGCAAACAAAACTAGCAGAACTCCACCTCAACACACCACCACCTCATGTACTGAGGTTCTTGTGTGATACACAAGACCTCGAAAGGAGTATTAACCGTCTAGGAGAGATCAGCCAACAAGAAATCCATCCCATCCCTCATATACCAGTAATCCCTAAGTATGCTGAATTCCAACAGCCAATTGTTACTGTTGGAATAACAGGATCAGCTCCTGGGGAGTTTAAAGGGCCAAGTGGTGTCGCAATTGAACCTGAATCTGGACACATTTATGTGGCAGATATGCTCAACAATCGTATACAAATATTCTCTCAGTCAGGAGACTATCTCAACCAATTCGGTAATCAACACCTGAAAAAGCCATGGGGTATCCTAATCCATGAGGATAACATTTATGTTACTGACATAGTACATTACGCTATCTTCTTATTCAAGCTGCCAGACCTAACTATGATAAAGCGAGTAGGTAAGGAAGGATCTGGTAGTGAAGAGTTCAATAATCCTAGACAACCCGCCATCTCTCCTAATACACACCTTTATGTACCAGATTATAACAACAACAGACTACAAATACTAACAACTAATTTGGTATTTACAGACACGCTAGAACACAAAACCATGACTGGACCTATTGATGTTAAATTCACAAACAATGAAATGTTTGTGTTGAGCCTGAAAGACAATCCATGTATTCATGTGTTTACTCTCTCAGGAGAGAAGTCCTACTCATTGATTACCGGAGAATTAGGAATGCAAGTTGGAAGAGCATACTTCTTCTGTCTAGATGGACATAATAACATTATCATAAGCGACTGCTTAACTAACAATATTAAAGTATTCTCACCAGAAGGAGACCTCCTACACAAGATAGGACAGAGAGGACATAAAGCTGGAATGTTTGTCTTCCCTTCCGGAATTACAATACACAACACAAAACTAATTTGTGTTTCTAAAAACAAAATTTTTGTTTACAAATATTTTCTGTTTAATTTAATTTTCTCGCAAAATCCTCGCTAGAATTGTAATATTTTGGATTAATTATTAGATATGTTTATTGATTACTTTGGATCATAGCTGGTACCTTTAGTGAATATTTGTACCCTTGATAGGGGGCAAGGACAGGAGGCTACTTTCTAAATTGTCTGACCTAAGTATGACAAATGACAAATGTCAAAGGTTCAAAATTCTAATTTCGGCGCCTAAATACTGTCCAATTGGTACATGAGTGTTTATGAATATATTCTATTAATAGGTGACAACCAATCAAAACACGAGTATAGAACAGCTGTCTGCTCATTTGCAAACAACCAATCAAAATACGGTATACACTTCTCAGCTGATTAAGCTTGTAGAAGCTAATCTATTAGCTAGAATTGAGTTAATAGAGAAATCATCACAAGAAGGTGTCAACAGACTCAATCAGCTGTTTGATCATGTGACACAGAAACAGAGTGATATTGTTCTAAAATTAGAACCTCTTTTGGAAAACATAAACAATAATATATCTACTACTTCACAAGAAGTAAGTTCTTAGCTTGTAAACAAATAAACAAACAAACAAACAAAAGGTTATTTTGAGGAATTTCTTCACTTCAAATATCTCACATCTAACATATATATTGGCTATATTCAATGAAACTTCGTTAATCCATACTCCGGATAAGGAGTACAAATCTCGACGGTCCCTTTGTGTATGTATTAACGTGGTTCTACTGTAGTGCCTACTAATGTGATTTTTGGAATCCAAAAAGGTGACAATTTGTTAACACGACACTATTTTCCTGTATCAACGAGTGTCAGTTAATGCAGGTGTTACTTTACAAAATTTGTCTAGCCATAGAAACCCTTGTGTATATATTATTGTATAATTCAATAGGTGTTATGTGTAACTACAGCTCTGACAGAAATCAAAGAAGAACTGAGGCAAATTCGGAACAAACAAGATTCTATCTTATTACTCCCTAACCAATCAGATGCTAGGGTTACCAGAGACCCACTGGATTTCCAAGATAGGCCTAAAGAGGGTGAGAGTCAGGTTGGACAGCTGTGGGATTTGTTGGAGAAGAAACCGGAAATTGTGTCGCATAAACCGGACACAATTCTGCCATCTGAGCCGACAGCATTTACCCCTGTTAAGTTACGACCTTCCTCTGCTTTCCAACTTTCTGTTACCCAAGCAGAATCATGTCTAGGGAGTAAACTGACCAATCAAATGTCTATCGATAGCCAATCAATTACTTCTCTTGATCCGTTAAGCTCATTACCCACTTCTCACTCATCCATGGTTCAATCTCTGTATCCCCAACAGTCTATGCCCCCTAGTATTACACCAGTGCCTGTATCACAATTATTACAGCCATCTCTTATGCATATTCAGTCTCTACAGTCAATACCAGCTGTCTCTCATTACCCGCCTCATTCTTATAGCAATATCATGAGTAACCAATCAAATGTACAGTATCCTCCGCAATCCATGGTCCAATCAAATCCTCAGTTACCCTTACAATCAGCTGTACCATCTAATCCTCAGTTACCCTTACAACCAGCTGTACAATCAAATCCTCAGTTACCCTTACAACCAGCTGTACAATCAAATCCTCAGTTACCCTTACAATCAGCTGTACAATCAAATCCTCAGTTACCCTTACAATCAGCTGTACAATCTAATCCTCAGTTACCCTTACAATCAGCTGTACAATCTAATCCTCAGTTACCCTTACAATCAGCTGTACAACCAAATTCTCCCCTCAATCCTCAACAACATGCATATTTACAAATGTTACAGAAGCAGCTTGGTTCTAATCCTCAGTCTCTGACACCAGATCAGCTGATGATAATTCAAAAACAGCTGTTACTCCTCTCACAAACCCACCAATAATCCAATTGTATATTTAGCATATTGTTGAGTATAACATTCAGAATTTATTGCTTTCTTTCCCGCAATTATTTGCTCTCATGATATTTGTATAATTATACCACACAGACAAGTTACATACTTAAGTGTGAAAATATATAAATACCCGTCTGGAACAAATCCCATTTTATTTGTGGTATTAGAAGTAAATATGTACACTAGACTCCTGTTATACCTAAGCTTAAGGGGCCGTGATTATTCCTTTGATATAACCGATGGGATATTTGTTCCTTTGAAGGTTTGGGACCATATTTGTACAAGTTCACACTTCGATATCAGCGGGTATTCAGATATATCCGTGTTTGATATTTCAGTTGATTGGTATGTATTCCGACTTCACAAATATTTGTTAATAGTTAAGTAATTTCCATGGCAACTGCATCGGAATGCAGCGATACAGATGAAACCACAAGTGTGAATATTTTCACAGAAATGAGAACTGAATTGGACCAAAAATTCACAGAATTTGATAATCTCTTGAAAGATCACAAAAAGCACTTACAAACAAAAATCGACAATTTGGAATTGGAATATGAAAACAAAAATAAACAAATAGAAATAAATACACAAATATTGACAGATTTACATCAACAAACAGAAACTAAGCTCGGAGATTCATTGGTTGATTTACAACAAAAAATGCTGCAACAAATACGTAACAAATTGCAAAATATACATTTAGAATGTAAACATCAAAAACAGCTGAGATTTAATCTATACTGGAACCAAGAAGATATAACTGGAATTGTAAACAGTATTGATTTGGAACTAGCACCTATTAAAGTTCCAGATCCACCAGTCTCCCCTGGCAAATCCTCTGAAAATACTTCACTGCAGGACGATCAAACAGACCCACCTTATAAGACAAATTCCGATTACCAATCAGCTGAAGCGCCAATGTATTATGATACATACAGCTGGAACGGGCAGTATAACCGTAAGGACAATAGAGGACACAGGGGTAGGTATCGAGATAGGTACACATATGACAACAATTATTGAAAGTGTTATATGCTAATTGTTTGTTTGTTTGTTTGTTTGTTTGTTTACTTAATATGTGCTAATTAGTAGCTCACTCATTTGATGGAGATTCATATTTCCCTAGCAACTAACAGCTGTTCAATTAAATGTATTATTTGTGTCCTAAAATAGAATATTTGTTCTGTAGAATTATTCATAACTTAACGCTTTTTATGGCTGACTAATTAAAGATAGTTCTTTCATGTGTCACAATGGTTTCAGTAATCAGCTGACTATAAAAGGAATTTTATGTAATCTTATTGGTTGAAATACTAAGAATTTATTGGTTGAATTCCTATTTATACGATAAATAGATTGATTGGAATATCATATATGGAACTGAAAGTATATATACACATCCCAACGTTTTCACTAGTGTCCCCCCTTCTGATTTTAATAGACATTAGCTTCCACCTGTTAAGTAGGTGTCAACAGGCGCGTATAATTCGGTTTTAACTTACAAAAGTCTAACAAGATTAGTAAAATTCAAATTTCTCTTTCTTTGCTAGAATGGCTATTTATAGAATTGAATAAGTACTGAAACTAATTCGGGAAATTTGAGTTGGCACAGACGGTGATTCGAGATTTTTAAGGATAGTGCGGACACATTTATTTGTTGTTGTTTGCTAGATGGCTCACCAAGGTGGCAAAGCATTTGGTATCTTAAAGAATAAACAAGAGAGTGAACTAATGGAAATAAACAATCAATATTTACAAAGTGGGGACTGGGATGATGTAGAAGAATTGGAATTGAAACTAGAATCATACAAGAACCAATTCATAGAGTATGATGAGAATAATTCTGGAGATATTGATATAATGGAACTAAAGAGAATGATGGAGAAATTAGGACAGGCTAAGACACATCTGGAACTAAAGAAAATGATAGCTGAAGTTGATACCAATGATTCAGGTATTTTTAGTGGAAATACCATTGTGATAGTTCTGTAACTATGCATGGTGGTAACAACCGATTTGGTAAAATGGAATTTCCTATAGGGAGATGTCCAATTGGCATGGACGATGTGTGACTTCCGTCCGCGGAGTCTTGCGCAATCTAGTAGGCCAGGTGGCATGAAAATTGGCACATGAGTACATTTTTGGGTGTAGAAGTGCACCTTGGGTATGGAATTTTATAATGTGAGTATTTTCACACCTTTTTTGGTGTTTAAAGTTAGACCAATTAGATTAGATGCTGGTCACAATGTAAAACACTACCATTCTATTGGTTATTGTAGAATGTAATCCTATTGGTTGTTGAAGTGTGAGATATATGTAGTAGCTCTAATTTTGTATGATTAATGATATTTTCACACCTTTTGGCAAAATCAAAAATGAGGCTAGAGATTTCATTTCAACGGTTAATCAGGGGTAACCGTGTATGTAGAATTCTATTCTGACATTTCCAAATGTCGAATATGAATATTTATCACATATTTAATCATATTTAGGCACTATACACTATCATGAGTTCCTCACCATGATGCTAGGCAAGAAGAACAGTATCCTGAAAATTATTCTAATGTTTGAAGAGAAAAAGAAAGAAAAGGAATTACCTAAAGGATTACCTCCGAAGCGGGCACTAACTGACTTACCATAGATTGCTTCTTGTTTGTTTGCTTGTTTGTTTGCTTGTTTATTTGTTTATTTGTTGGTGTTTACAGTGTGATATATTTCTATTTATCTACTATTCATATTGAATACTTCTATTATTGGTTTCTCTAAACCAGCTGTTCCCAAATTCCTACACCCGTGTATTCCCTATACCAAATTTAACACATTCTGTGGATTCCTTCCCTTTTCAAACCAATCAAATATGTGTAAAATGATTTGGTTCCTATATCCATCACTTACCACACACATACCAAATTTCAAGTTTATAGCTCTTAAGTTTATAGCTCTTACCATTTCCTCATAATCTAATTAAGCTATATAGATATGGCAGATTGTCAGACCATTGACGTTAGCGATATAGCAGGTGTTGGTTCCTCTCAGCTGTCTGAACCGCTAGCAGATGAGTGTGAAGCTAACACATGGGGTAGACTGTACCCATTACATGATGCATACTCTAAGGTATAAGGTAGACCCTCTTTGATACAAATAGGTGTTATACAACCTTTGGAATGTTCTAGAGTATTCTGATTGTCCTGATTGTCCAATTACAAACGGGAAATATAAGAAATAGTGACTCGTCTTAACCCGAGTTATCCTTTATTGTATCTCACTAATCCAAACGAATTCATTTGCAATTTGGACAGTACAGCATTCCTATTGACATTATAGTTTCTAATACACAGGTTGACTTGATTGAAGATGAATACACCTTTGGGAGAGATGAAGAGAGCACTGTATGCATACATGAGCAGCAGAATGGTTGCGAAGTTCCGAATTGGCAGGCTCTGTCTAAGGTAGACCTTACAGACATATAATACAAATATTAACAAAGAATTACTACCTATCTCCTAGGTTCATTTCATGATATTCAGAGAACAACCTAAATCCGGTAAGGATCAGGACTCTTCAGAAGACTCTAGGAAGTATGGAGTATTCCTTTATGATAAATCTAGCAACGGAACATTCGTTAATGGAGCAAAGGTATGTGCTATTTCCTGTTTAAGACACTTTGAGTGGGTAGCCAATAACAGCACTTACTCATCCATGGTCCATACTGTAGATCGGTAAGAACAAGACCTGTTTACTTAAAGACAATTCTGAAATATCTCTCAGCTTAAGAAAGAACGTTTCTTGGGTGTATAAAGAAAAACAGAGATCTTCTGATTACCCAGATATTCCAAAGGAGTTCCTCTGTCGCTATGATATCGGTAAGACTCTGGGTAAGGGTGCGTGTGGCGAGGTGAGAATATGTTTTGAAAAGGAGACTGGTAATCGATCAGCTGTGAAACTTATTGAAATGAAAAAGTTTGATAAAGACGAGAAAATATACAAATCTGCTATGTTAGAGGTAAATATGATAAATACACCTTAGTTACTGTTATGGAGTTATGGTATGTGTATAGTTTGTTGTATGAATACATAGGGAGATGTCCGTTTGACCCATGGGTACATTTTAGGGTGTAGATATGCACCTCAGGGATATGGAACTATTATCGCTAATCGTGTGATTATACATAGATTTTGACACCTTTCCTTATGTGCTCGCAGAGCCACAATCTGTTGGCTGGGCATTTGTCTCAGCCGACAGATTCATCCTCCCTTCCATTGGAATAGACCCCGGCTGTCCTCCTTAGACCATCATGGATTTAGGGTTGAGAATCGCTGAACTGGAACTTGAAGAGTTACCAGTTTAACGTATTTTCCTGTTTACATAACTATTATAATCAGCTGATGGTTAGTTTAATGTTTTAAATGTAATACTGTTAAGCAGAAAATATTTGTAAACAGAAATTATTGTTTTTAGAAACACAAATTAGTTTTGTGTTGTGTATTGTAATTCCGTAAGGGGAGTCAAACATTCCAGCTTTATGTCCTCTCTGTCCTCTCTGTCCTATCTCGTGTAGGAGGTCTCCTTCTGGTGAGAATACTTTAATACTGTCAGCCCAGCAGTTGCTTATGATAATGTTATTATGTCCGTCTAGACAGAAGAAGTATGCTACTTCAACTTGCATTCCTATTCCTATTCCTCCGGTAATCAATGAGCGGGACTTCTCTCCTGAGAGAGTAAACACATGAATACATGGATTGTCTTCACAGCTCAACACAAACATTTCATTGTTTGTGAATTTAACATCAATAGGTCCAGTCATGGTTTGGTGTTCTAGCGTGTCTGTAAATACCAAATTAGTTGTTAGTATTTGTAGTCTGTTGTTGGAATAATCTGGTACATAAAGGTGTGTATTAGGAGAGATGGCGGGTTGTCTAGGATTATTGAACTCTTCACTACCAGATCCTTCCTTACCTACTCGCTTTATCATAGTTAGGTCTGGCAGCTTGAATAAGAAGATAGCGTGATGTTCTATGTCTGTAACATAAATGTTATCCTCATGGATTAGGATACCCCATGGCTCTTTCAGGTGTTGATTACCGAAATGGTTGAGATAGTCTCCTGACTGAGAGAATATTTGTATACGATTGTTGTACTGATCTGCCACATAAATGTGTCCAGATTCAGGTTCAATTGCGACACCTCTTGGCCCTTTAAACTCCCCAGGAGCTGATCCTTCTTTCCCAACAGCAACAATGGGCTGTTGGAATTCAGCGTACTTAGGGATTACTGGTATATGAGGGATGGGATTGATTTCTTGTTGGCTGATCTCTCCTAGACGGTTAATACTCCTTTCGAGGTCTTGTGTATCACACAAGAACCTCAGTACATGAGGTGGTGGTGTGTTGAGGTGGAGTTCTGCTAGTTTTGTTTGCATTTCTGCCACTAATCTATCAGAAATGGAGTGGGAGTTGATTGTGTGTCATTCTACCTTCTACAAGAGCTCGGGTCTCTTCCAGTTGTTGCTTCATTTGCTGACACGCTACCTGATTAGCTCTTGTCTCTTCTCGTTTATTTCTTAAAGTGGTTAAGAGATGGATTCTTCTCTGATTGAGTAGGAATATCATCCTGTCAATTGATTGGTTGATTTCTTGTTCTAAGGGGTCTACAATTGGCACTGGGATTGGCTCAGGAAATTGTGTCGCCATTTTGAGAGTTGCAAAGTTTGAATTTGTTTAGTTTTGTTTGATTTTCCAATATTTTATAGTTTGTAATATAAAACTTCTGTAATATTAAGCTTAAGGGTCTATTATTATTGCTTTGACATAACCAATGGAATGTATGGAACTTTTATGGTTTGGAGCATATTTGTATAATTCACACTTCGATATTAGCGGGTACTTTGATATATCCGTGTTTAATATAACAGGAGTTAACTGTATTTATGATTAATCATATTTTCGCGCCTTTTACAAAGGAATAGTTCCGATATTTACATAATTATTCGTCAATATATAACACAAACAATTTGATACTAAAAATAGAACTAATTACCTGGTTTAGAGCAGAAATGGCAGCATTTGATTGGCTACTCTGATTAATGACAGCTGTCATATTCAGTCCTAACTCGGCTACTGATTGGTTAATCCGATTGAGACCAGTTTGGAGAGAGGAAATTGTCCTATTTGTCTCTGATTGATTCGAATGGATCAGCTGAGATAATTGTGAAGTGTCAAATACTGGCGTTGCTAGGTTAGGAACCTGTGGAATGTGTAACTGAGGTTCAGGTGCTATGATATGATCAGTCACTGGTTTGGGTGGGGAAGGTAGAATAGAATCTATTTTAGGAACAGGAGCCGATTGAGCAATAATAATATTCGATGATTCGTGTGTTGATTCTCTCAAGGGTGATACAGCTATCTGTTGAATTGGCTAAAGAATGAATACAAGATAGATTACTTGTTTGGAATTTTAATAACACCCTTGGGGAGTAGCATTACATGTTCTTATATCCGGTATAAATATACAGGAATATGTGAGAACCGTATTCCAGAGGATGGTTCTTATATCCGGTATAAATATACAGGAATATGTGAGAACCGTATTCCAGAGGATGGTGCTTATATCCGGTGGGTATAAGAAACAAGTATATCATTTTACATAGCCTAAACATATGAACTTTGATTTCGTAACTACTATTGTTTACCTCAATGTTTACTTGTTTGTTTACTTGCTCTGAAGCTGCCCAGTTTAACAGCTTTAACTCTGTATCATCAACAACTTCTATATCGTAATTAACATCTTCAGTTTGATTGGCGGGTTTAAGACGTCTTGATGGTACAGGTGGTCTAGCACTGCCATCAGGTGGTGACATAAATGGAGAAATAGGTTTATAGGTGTCAAGTGGTGGAATAGTGGCTGTATGAGATGGATTAATTGGCTGCTGTATGGGAGGTGGAGGTAAAATGGATTTAATAGTCTCAAATAGTTTGAGGGTCTTTTTGTCAAGATTTTGATAAAACTTCATTCCTAAAGCAAACAAATAGTGTGGATTTATTTATTTGTTTATGTATTTGTTTGTTTGTTTACTAACCATCCTTAAGACTATCCTCTGTAGACCCCATCCTCTTCCAGGCTTCAACTAATCCTTTAAACATACTCTCTCTATCAGATCGGACAGTTAACAATTCCTTTCTGAGTGCAGCTAAACTAGCATTTGTCTCTGTCATAGCCTATACAGCAACCTCGTAAATACAAACAAATATTTACATAAATCAGGTGTGAAATACGCACAGTAGAACCTGCATAAACCGACACAATTACCTGTCTCAACAAGTGTCGGTTAATGCAGGTTCCACTGTATTCAAATGACCAATCTGTCTAGTCAAACAAACAAACCTTGAGTATATTATCCTGTGCTTGACAATTCTGTCTAATCACGTTTGCAGCATCTTTATGCTTCTTCATTCCGACTTCAAATATTTTCTCTCTATTACTGTCACTAGATATCAGGTGACTAGTGATGTCATCTGATTCCATGTCTCTTCTCAGCTGTTGTTCCAATGTAGAACTATATATGGATATATTTACAATATGATTAGCAACACCATCTCTATATGACAAGGACTGTGGCCGAGACCAAAAACGGGCCAGTATCCGTTCTCTCTATGACTGCTACTGGTCAGATGGGTCAATTGGTTATGGATAAGATGGACCATCACTAACCGTTGTGTCTGCATTTCCTGTATTTTATCCATCAACATTTGTAATCTATTCTCAGCTGTTTCATCAAATGCTACCGTCAGTAAATCTAGCTTTGGAAGAGAATTTGTAAAATTAGTGTCGGTAGCAGTTAACATTGATAGCTTAGGTTTCAGTTCTTTCATAACTTGATGAAGCTCCTGATTAGACTTGTCACCTAATGGAAATCATTCATTAGTTATAGTTACCCCTTCCTTAGGTGGTAGTAGCCAATTTTTGCTGACTACCTCTGAGAAATTGGGTTCCTATCCCTAAAATCAGTGGACAAAATGGCAAAAGAGGTTTACAGTCAACTCCGGCTATATCTAACATAGATATATCTGAATACCCGCTTATATTGAAGTGAGAAGTTGTCCCTTAAGCTTCGATATAACAGGAGTTTACTGTACTATATGTCTGATTTTGGCACGCTTGAGTTGGGTTTGAAGCCCAAAATGTACAAAAGGAGGTACAATTGGACAATTTAACAGTTGATAAAGTAATCTAATAACCTTGAGTTAGATATTCATCAATCTTATCAGCTTGATTCTGGAAATCTAGTATCTTATCAGCTGATTCTGGAGAGTCTCTTGTCAAATACATACTTATCTCATCCAATTTCCTATGAATCTGATTAGACATCTGAAGTACAGACTGCAATAATGCATCCATTCCCTCTACACGACCTTCTTCATTAGATATCTCTGTTCTAATTTTAGACACATCAGCTGGGATTTGTATCTTATTGTCTGTATAGTTAAGCACCTGTAATGGAATGATTATGATTAAAGCAAAAGCAATCCTGCTGGGGAAGAATACTGGAAACCCAATTCCACCTTCATTTCCGGTTTAAACTACTTTGAGCGGGCAGGCCATAATTACAAGGAGTGGGTCCCAACTAGCACCAATGGACGTTGAAAAGGTTTGGCACCCTGTTCGAGATTAATTACCTCATCAATATTAACTTTAGATAAGAATTCTCCCAATTCTCTATCTTTATCCTGAATAGTCTCACAAACACTTCTCAATAGATTAGCCTTCTCCTCTGAATACATTGAATTAGATTCTAGCACAGACATAGGGATTAGTTTACTGAATATGTCCTCTCCTAGTACAGATTTATCTGAGATTGAGAACTCTATCGGCTTCACTAACAGGGCTCCATGTATTTCTTCTAGTTCTGCATATTGTGGTACCTACAGGTGTGAAAATTAATCATATATCAGTGGTCCATTTGTTTGTTATTAACACTGACCAGCTGGTGGTATACTTGCTGATTGGATTGAACTGAAGACTGAGATTTTGCCTGAACCAATTCAGTCAAATATTTGACAGCATTCTTCACAACAGGTTGTAGCACCTTGACAACCTTACTGGCAGCAAGAATGTTATCCATTGCCAGATGTAGGTACCCAATAGATTGTCCGTAATTGGATTCTTCTTCTGAAGAAAGGGCTTGACAGTAGTTAGCAACACATTGGTAGATATGGAGTTTAGTTTGTAAGAATTTCTGCCAGTTTTTTGTTCTTTTTAGCAACTTGAGAACCGATCTGTGAATAACACATAAAACGAAGTGTTACTTATCTTATATACAATTAATTAGCGCTATCCATTGAGCTTCGATATGACGGGAGTCGACAGTACAAGCAAATAAACAAACAAACAAACAAACAAACTTGAGAATCCAATAGGTCAATAGCTTTCTGGTACAGAGCAGAAACCTCCCATGCTACTTTAGATACAAGACTGGGTCTCTTCCTCTCTAACAAGCTCTTCTCTACCATGCACTCTTGAGCCTGTGCTAGCATCAAATTCTTACAGAATGCTACTACCTCTGAGCTCATGTCTACCTAAAGTAACAGTTTGAAATACAAATGAATAAGGTGTAGCACTATGCATAACATCCTCCAGGGTTCCAACAGCCCTGTCCCAGATATATTACATCATATTCATACCTGATTATTAGCAGTAGCGATTTGAAATGCGAGAGATGTCTGCAGCAAGTAGAAGGCTCCTGCAGAGCATTGGAAATGAGTACAAGCTGATCTAAGTTCATCTGGAAGATCTGATCCTAATCTATAAGTATTCATTAAGTTATATTATCAGCTGATTAGCTAGCAATAAATACAATCTGTGCAGGCAGCTTAGCAACACTATAATTAGAGGCACTAAGTAAAACACTTTACAATATATCAAGCAATTGGTCCAACCGCCACTTAACACCTTCCAATGCCCTTGTTCTATCATATTTGCACAAATACTAAAATTAGATTTTAATTCGCTACGTAGTGTATTTGAAAATGAAATAAAAGTCATTTTAAGTGAATTATGATTAAGGTTGAGTCACAGGTTAATCGGACCAAATGCATGGTCCAATGTGACACTATTAAGGAGAGTCTCCCGAAGCAATCCAAAATAATTCTAGAATACTTCTTATATTAGAGAAATAAATAAAAATATAAGAAATCTATTTATAGTACCTGGAGTGTAGCGCGCCTAGATTGAAGAGAATAGCAGAAGTCTCAGAGAAGAGTAAAATATTGGCTGATTCCTTCTCTGTAAAAGCATCTGACCAAATGAAAGTCACCTGTTTAAGGAAATAATAATAAACAAGTGAGGTGTTATAGTGGAATATTTCACACATTTCACGTCTAAACATTGTAAATACAGTGACTTAGTGTGCTAATTAGTGTCACAATCTAGGGGAGGTGTCCACCGAGGAAAAAGGTTAGGAATTGATATTCTAACAGATTCATTCAAATAGGTTTGTCGAGCCTTGCACGCATACTTACCAGACAGGTGTTGTAGACACACCCCCTCCCTCAGGAATCCTGTATTCACGACAATAAATACACCCAAAATCACATTTCAATTTGGCTCAATCAATTGTAACACATAAATATCAATAAAAGGTGTGAAAATATGATTAACCTGCATATTCGATCTTGTAGCTGAGAATCTAGTAGGGAGCAGACACAATTGTGCGTAGTACCTCCTTATATCTGAGGTACCATTATTGTCCCTTGAGGGTCGAACAGCTGACTCCCTCAGGTGATTAAACTCTCTAACCTCCTGTCTAAAATTGGTGGGGTCTTCTCCAAATTCTGTCCGTATGAGCTCAGCCAATGAGCTCGTTAGGTCGATACTAACACCTTGTTTGGAGGGTATAGTGAGCATAGGTAGTCTCAATTGGTCCATGTAACCATGAGATAGTTCTGTACTGCTATCTGTTAGACTCATGCTAAACTGGGACTAATTACATAATCAAACAAATACAATTTCAATTACAATAATCAAATACAGTGTGTCAGGGACGCCGAAGTTCTAGAATGTTCTATTTGTTCTAGAATGTTCCTGGGGTATTTGACATGTAACAAGCAATAAATTCAATATTCATCTGTGACGTCAGAATGGGCTTCATGTGTATATTAATATTTATAGCGAATTTATACATACAAATATTTATGACAGGTAATATATTAGATTTGTTGTTCACTAGTAAGTTGCAGGTCGTAAGAATAATTCATCTTTTGTATTCTGTAAACAAATAAACAATTAAACAAATAAATAAATAACAAATAGAATTCACACATTTGTTTACCTTCATCCATCTGCAGAGCTTATTAATAGCATCAACAGCGCTAGGCTTGCTGATTAGAGGATCGAATACAGCATACCATTCAAATTCTTTATGTATCTTTAAAACAAACACAACAAATAATAAAAGATGTATACAAGTTATAACACCCTTGGGAGAAGCAATACATGTTCTCCTAACCGTATTCCATCCAGAAGATGGTAATGACCTGTTGTTAGCGACACATTTCATGAACTATGTCAAACTTAAAAGGTGTGATATATTCACCTGACCAATTTCATACAAGAGGTACATATGTACACTCCAAAATGTAACCATGTGCCAATTCCATGCATCAAAAAGGTGTGAAAATATTATTATAGATTTGATGAAATTCACACACAGACATACTTACCCATGCGAATAGAGTCTCCTTGGGTCCTACAGTGTATATTATCTTAGCGGGTCTTGTAGGCTTATACAGATTGTGATTAAGATACAAATATTGTCCGTAAAGTCTAAAGACAACAACAAAGTAAACACAGTAGCTACACTACATAGGGTAACATAGGGAGGAGACCTTTTAAACCCGATTGAGGGGACTAAAGGTGTTGGACTGATTAACCGGTGGATCCCACTTGGTGGTCCACGAGTGAATGGTTGGGACCCCTGATTAAATTTAGAGGTAATATATGATTATATATTAACACCTTTCCCTCTCTTTCTCATCCACATAAGGTGGACCATATAATGGCATGGTGTACTGATTCAGTCTGAAATTCTTGAAAATAAAGTGTCTCACTTCTGGCACCTTGATCTGAGCTAAATATAGAAATAAACAAACAAATAAACTAATAAACAAAAACAAAAACACAAACAAACAAACAACAAACAAATAAATAACTCACGCATAGTGTAATCTGCATATCTTATTGATTTCTCTATTTTTTGTAAATATCCATGAGAATTTAATTTCTAAAAGAGTAAACAAATATTGTTTGTTGAAAGGTGTGAAAATATTCATTTATAAATATTTCATACTCAAGGTGCGTTTCTATACCCCAAAAGTACCAATGCGACACTTCAATTGGGCCACTAGATATCTCAGGACACCGTGGACGGACGGACGGACGGACGGGTGGTCCACGTATGACAGCACAGAGTTCACAGAATGTGTTAACAGCTGGAGTTACCTCTACGATGGTAGTGTGTGTTTCTTTCAAATCGAAGAATGCTTCGCGGTTAGTAGACAGGAGAATCAAATACATAGCACTAGTCTCATTCACATATGAAATATGTGCATACATATAACCTCTAGAGGAGTAAACAAACAAGTAAACAATTATAATATAGTTGAAAACAACTTGTTTACCTGTTGTCAAAGTCTGGTAAACAAACTGGGGTCCAATTCTCTGAGTTCTTAAAGGAGGTAGTACTGTGTACCATATTGAACAGCAATAGAATATCTAAAAATGCAGAGAGGAACAAGGGAACATGTACCCACACCCTCTCACCCAAATTGGCCATAACAGTACCAGTGAGGGTGTCTATTGTTTGATTACCTGAAGGACCCAGTTTATAACTTTTGTGTCTGACGTAGGCTATTAATCTTGTGTTAGCGATTAGAAGAGTAAACAGCACTTTCTAAATAACAATAATATATTGTAAACATATTTGTTTGTTTGTTGTTTTGTTGGATAAATGCTTCCTACTTTGTTTTTGTTTCCAGCTTGTATGATAGTTGAGTTGATATTCTCTCTGAGTGTATTGTTCATTGGTATACATCTAATCTAAACAACAAACAAATAAGTAAACAAGTAAACAAACAAACAAACAAACAAACAACTTACAGCCTGTAGCAGATAGCTGGGATCTTCATCCATTAACTCAATTAGTGAAGAAAGGAATCTATCTAGAGTATAACAAATAAATATACACATAACACTTCTCTATTATGTTAGTTGTTTATTAGATATGGAGCCTGTTTGAGAGGTAAGGGTCTAGTAATCCTTGAGACACATATTTGTGTCACCCAAATTAAGGTGTTAGAATTGTGTCACACTTACCAGTAAGCCATCTCCTGAGGTCAAAATTCCTGTACTCCTGGAATACTCTGTTCAGTTGTGTGTTAGTTATTTGAGAAATTATCTGGTTATATAGCATGTTCATTTGTAGACGAATCTAAACACACAGCTAAACAATTAAACAGCTAAACAGCTAAACAGTTAAACAGCTAAACAGCTAAACAGTTAAACAGCTAAACAGTTAAACAGTTAATGAGATATATCTAAGCGACATAATCAGAGAAAAGGTGTATAATGTGTCCACCTATCAGAATTGAGGGTTTCCCCAGGATGTGTAGCTGATATTCTATTCGTTAAATAGAATTTACGAAGTGGTGTATACATATTTTAACACCTATTGTAAAATAGAACTATGAAGTAGATAACAATAACCTGGTCTGGGTATTCATATGTGTTAGCTATGCAAACTAGTATCAGAGGACCTTTGTGTACAAACACGAAGTTATGAGTGTCAGTAGAAAAGTATCTAAACAAGTATAAACATTTGTATTACCGAACCATGGATAGGTAGAACTGTATTTATAAGTTTTGAGCAACAATGTGTCAGTAAACCTGCAAGGAAGGTCATATGGTGTCCCATATAAATATACATTCCTTAACGTTATTCTCATCACTATGGTAACTTATAAACACTCACAACAATTCATCTTTATTGTCCTCAACAAACGCGATAAAAGCTTGCATGATACCAAACAGATGTACAGCATGATCCTCATCTCCATATCTATAAGGTGTTAATAAAGAGTCATATAATGCAGCTATGCTATGTTATCACCTTGAATATATTGGCTTTCCAGATTCACTCAAAATAAATACATTTTTCTTGTTAAGTTTTAATTCCTTTTCTATATCTATAAACAAAGATGAAGTAAACAAGTAAACAAACTGGCAATAAACAGGTAAACAAGATGTAAACAAGACAAAAGCTTACTCCTAAAATTAGATGAACTTGATAGTGTTTCTGTAATAGGTTCTTCTACAATAATAATAATAATAATAAAAACAAGGAAATATACATACACAAACAATAACAAACCTTGAGATTCCTCTGTGGGGATAGGGAACAGCTGATTCGGACTGTCCAGTTGTGGCCTCTCCTGACTAATCTCCTCCAGGGGGTCAGGACTATGTTTTATACTCTGTGTCTCGCCCAAGATATCCTCCATAAGTGCCACATCTACTCGACACAATGTGTCATAAAATGGCAAAAATTGCAAATAACAAATACTAACCAGAATCCATATCTGGATCTATAGAGAAAGACGCCTGTTGTGCTAACCAATGAGAATCACGCCTTGCAGCTGACGGACTGATTGGACGCTTTTCATTGATCAGTCTAGAAGTAGGCAGACCAGATTCTGAGTCCCAGACATGATTAATCTTCACACCTTCATCACATTCCTCTAGGTCAAACCTTCCGTAGAGGGCTGTTGTCATTGTTCTAGAAAGGTGTCAAGTGGTGTAACTTAATGAGAAACTTATTTAAGCTCCACATGATGTCCATCTAAGCATATTTCTACCAATTATATTGTTTATATTTACCTTGGTTTATCTGGTGTGTTGTTTGTTTCATTGTTTGCATCCTCAGAAGTTTGTTTACTAAATATTCTGGTGGGTCTGCTTAGTCGGGAAGATTGATTTGTGTTTCCAGATCTATGAGGACCATTTGTAGCCATGGAATAGCAGCTAGAATATCGAGCTAGATTCAGTCAGAATTATCAAGTATATGAGGAAAAGAGTACACAAACAAACAAACAAAAATTTTTCAAAGATTAGGTAACACATTAGTTACTTAGCGATAGAAATACTCAAATGGAATTCAGGAAATATATAAGAGAAATTAATATTTGACACCTTTAAAAGAGGGACGAAATCTTGAATATCATACCCGGGCGGAAACGAGATTGATTACTGTCCGAACAGTAAAACCCATAAAGTGATAAATGGTAGTAAGTGATATTAAATACTTTACAAAGCAAGGAAAGTAGAATTACTAATAAACAAATGAATGCTAATAATACAAACAGTAAACAGGGAAATATGAATAAACACAAATTGTGTTTGTTGGTATACAGATATGTAAATAAATTGAGTGAGGATGATTGGTTACCTATTTGTTTGTTTGTTTGTTTGTAAGTGAGTTTTGTTTATAAGTAACTTAGTTTGTAAGTTTGTTTGTAAGTTTGCTTGTAAGTTTGTTTGTTTATTTATCTGCCTATTTATTGTTTATGTGTTTGTTTACTTGTTTACTAATTATGTAATTTGGAGAGAGCCTCTTGTAGTATAGACATGTCATTTTGTATAGATAGACTCAGATCTACTATCTGATCCTTCCTGCTTAATATCTCTATACATTGAGTATACGGGTTATAACGAGAGGTAAATGATCTGGGAATAGATTCTGCATACTTCCTAGAATAAACAAACAAATAAACAAACAAACAAACAAACAAATACAAATAACCTAACCTCACTTTCTTCTTAGCACTTTCAAAGTCCTCAGCAACGAAGTAGGTAGGTTGGAATTCAGTAATAGGGTACTCCTTATTACCAGTAACCTCAGGTTCTAACGGCAAGATCTCAGGTTTATCGGTCAGACAGTACTGCAGCTCTCCAAATGAGGACAGGAGTCCTGCCCCATAAGCTCTTAGCTCTCCATCCTGCTTACAGAGACCAAACTCTATTGTGAACCAATACATCTATAGGATAGATATATTATACCATAGGGTTCCAAGTGAACCCCTTTAACACATTCTGTTGGTTCCCTCCCATAGCTGCAAGATCCTGTAGACACCCTGGTGTCATCCGTGGACCCCTAAGGCTTACATGGATTATATTATAGTATTCACACCTTTATAATAGGGGTACAATGGTATATAGATTGATATTTTATGTGGTAACAAGTGTGAACGGGTATACGACACATTCATGCCACATTGAGACAGTATACTAATGTTTAAGAGGTGATAATACGACACATTACAAAGATAAAATCATGTTAGCTACTCTCCAGCACTTACAGCAGCTAGCCTCTTGACATACTCGTCAGATACTCCAAGAGACGCTAGTCCTATCTCCTGAGAGAACTCAGCGAACTTTTGATCAGCAAAAAGAGGAGCGTGCCCAATCAATTCGTGACATACATCTCTAAGAACACAAGTAAAAATAAACAGGTGTTACTAAGGGTTACATATATGGGTCTATTCTTGAGAAGGAATGTTCTCTGAGTTTGCTATATGCTTATTAGATATTTAACCTTGGATTGATTTTAGTTCATCTGCTTGGAAGTTTTCTATGTGAGTCATTGTGAGGTACTCCTCGCTTGGTTGGAGGGGGGTTTGTATATAACATTAATATATAGATCCTCCATCAATGGGGAGGGCAATTTCTGATAAAACCGGAACCCACAGAGTACCATTTGACACCTAATATTAATGTATTAACTCACGGTTCTGGGGTATACATAGGTTTAGAATAGTGTCTAATATACTGAGTGCTGTGGAATACTCTGAAGGCTAATCCAGCAAGGAAATCTCGTGATGATAGCAGTCCTGCTACAGGTCTCAAGGTAAATCCAGAACATTCTAAAAATAGAACAGCTGTTAATCACGACTAATTATAGCTGCCTACAACGTAGGTAAATTCCAATTCAGAACATAGTTACATGTTTATTCAATTGGAATTTTAAGAATTTTGCGAATAGGAACCAATTAATAATATTTGCATTCAAATTAGCCTCTGTTAGAGCCTCAAATCTGATAGGGCAAGACATTTTGACACCTATCTCAGAGAGTTTATGAGATATCGCTTAGATATTAGGTGTTAATAGATTTATCACATACCAGACACATGCCAAATTTAAAGTCTCTAGCTCTTACCAGTTCCTCAAAATAATATAATGCAATGGTCAGGAGAGCTTACCCTTAAGGAAATTGCTAACATCTGCTAGTTGTGGAATGTTACCAACTCTAAATAAACAAGTAAATAAATACAGAAGTAGCTAGAATAGTAGCCAGGGTAATTATTCATATTTTAACACCCTTTGACGGGGGACATAATCTATAATCACATAATACATACCATGAATCATAGTAATCTATACATGAATATATTCACCAACTCCCTAACGTGTTTCTGTGACGTATTATGTCCCAGTTACCATGGTTACCTCGTTGGTATGTATGTGGCTACACCTCTCAGCGAGGCGAGCCTAAAATATGGGTCGAAAGAACTTACCTATAGCCACAATTATCAACCAATAAAGGAAAGTTTCGATTGAATTCTTTACAAGCATGTGTGGGAAATAAAGTAGATAGTTTAGTGAAGATCTCGTTCCTATGGTTACAAAGATATTTATGGAATGTGTGTTGTGATAAAAATAGAATTCAACTTACCAAGTGTTAATTTCGCTATCTGTATACTCAACACGTGGAATAGGCTCTCCACTGTGAAGTAAATAAGTAAACAGACAAGTAAACAAACAAACAAACAACTGACTGTTTGTAATTTATTGCAATATCTGCAAATTGAGCTCTCCTTGCTCTGTAAACGGAATCTGTGAATCCTGGGTGATCAGAACTAAGCTCAGCCCCCATGGACAACACCCTGTTAGAGAACTTGTCCAGATCACGGATAGACCGGGGGAACCATGGAACTAGAAGTAAATAACAATAACAAGAAGTGAACAAGAATAGATATAATATTGGGTAAACGCTCAAATCTGATAGGTGGACACATTTGTCACCTTTTCTCAGGGACCTGTCAATATCTCGCTTTCTTATTTATATACACACCTGGATATATCGAATTCCAAGTTGGTAGCTCTTGCCATCGTGTGATTACTGACCACTTAAAAAAGGTGTCGAATAACCACTTGCCCCTATATATATATACTTGTACCAACCTTTATTCCCTCTGCCCCCTTCTGTCATTAGAGACACGCTAGTAGCGATATCCTCCAGCTTCTTAGTCAGCTGAGATAACAGTTCTTCTGTCTCACAGATAAATTCCACATAGAAGTCATAACCAGCGTGATCCCTACCTAGTCGTGATTCTATATGTGACATACTGATAGAGAGTGACTAGAGGATACATACCAATGTAATTAATCGGTTGCTATGCAGGAAGAACTGTAATTCAAGAATTGAAGGTGAGGAATATTCTGTTTGGGAATGATTATTAAATGCGAGATCCCTCCCAATTTATCTCAATTAAATGGGGTGTTAGAAATAGGGTCAATTGGAGGATCGAGGATCTATAATGGACTCCTGTACCCATCTGAACAGGGACCTTAAAGGGCCCAAAGTGCGCCGCTACACATTTTAGAATTTAAACTAACCCATATTTAAAAATTAGTACGAATCAACATAGAATGTATAGCTGAGATATCAATGGAGTTAATGATGTAATCTGTAGGGAATCTCTCTGATAATTATGAGTGATTTACATTACTGAAACTTTAGATGCATATTTTCACACCTCTCATTGAGTGATTAGATATATAAAAGAGATGATAAGACAACAGTTTCCTATTTAACTGAGGCTAAATAACAACTCACCGCGAATGGTTTGAGAGCCTCAAGTAGGATACCAGGTTTATCGTTTAGTGTGAAAATGGTGGAATATAGATGGTCAGGACAGTCACCATTCAAAGCTAACATGTCATCAGTAGCTGACAGAGGAACTGGATTCTCATTACTCTATAGGGGGGGTATTAAGAATTCAAATATCAGTCATGTCAGTGGGTTTTCTCTAACTGTCTACCAGTTGTCAATGGGGTTCGAAGCGGACAATTAGAGAATTAGTCACTTACCATATTTACTTGTGAATTATGAAGGATGATTGTATTTGAGTTTTGTGGATATTTATAAATCTATGCATACACAACACGTAGTATAGTCACAAGATAAGAAATGAGAAAATACGTAATGAATTAGTTCTAACACTTCTAATATTTGGTTGGCCCTGTTTGAACGGCTCTTAACAAATAAACTAACAAACTAACAAACTAACAAACAACGAAAAAATATGATAAATATGTATATTGATAAATTATCAGACATGAAAAGGAGTAATAGCTGCCGGTAAAACTTATACTAAGAGAGAATCTACATACAGATGTATTGTGTAGGTAAAATATTAAAATCTGCCAATTGACACTATGTATCCTATTTACGTTTGTTAGTTCGCATTCTTAGCATATTTGAGTGTATGCATTGGTTGTCAGGTTGTGAAAGGCTCAAAGATGATTGGATGAGACTTGCAAGAGCTTCTGATGTAATCCAATCAAGGAAAGTTCTAAAAATAGAATATCATAAAATTTTTTTAGAAATATCCATGGTTCAATAATACAGCGGATGGATAACCCCTACTGTCATCCATGAACCACCAACGGGCTCCGTGTTGAATAAATAATGAATTAAGCTGGGGGGCTGGAATGTGAGAAACTGAAAGTATATTTATTTCAATTGAAACTGAATGTAAAAATGGGGTTAGTTCCATTTATGCTAAAAATACAAGCCAGGTTAATCCGGAATATGAAATATGTAATTTGGAACTTACTTTGAAAATCCACAAAGAAATTCAGCTGTTGAATTGCCTCCAATAATTCTTTGACCAAATACCTATAATACAGCATTACCTTGAATAATACTCGAATATAATTCTAGTCAACTCCGGTTATATCGAAGCTCTAGGGACCGTGATAATCGTTTCGATATAACCAATGGGACGTATGTTACTTTTATGGTTTGGGACCATATTGGTACAATTTTACACTTCCATATAAGCGGGTATTCAGATACTAGATCAAATAATTATAAGAAAATAACCTTAAACTCTAAAGTATTCTGATCCCGTAAACGAGTTAAACACTTTTCAAAGAATTCCTCTTTCATATCAGAACTCTCAAAGTTTTCGTTTTTATCTTCGTACGCTAATGATTGGTCCCGTATAGACCTGAGGAGGTCAGATGACGTCATCGTCTCCGCTTGTCTCTGTATACTCAACAGAATGGGTTCTTGTATAAATTCTCCGGGTTCTAAAAATAGAAGTTGCTCATAAAGTTTTGAAATAATAATGAATATATTGAAAAACTGGTAGGAGATATAGCTACAAAATTCGCCACCTGTGTGGCATATGATATATCTAAGAATATACTCTAAAATCTAAGCCTAAAGTTCACACATCTCTGAGAAAGGCGACAAATATGTCCACCTATCAGATTTGAGGGTTTACCCTATGCATCGGCTGATATTCTATTAGTCAACTTAAGGTATGAATTCATAAGCCTATCTGAGACTGTAAATTGATTGGCTCAGGGAAAAAGAATGCCAGCTGGAATTTACATAAGTATAAATAGATTTTTTAGATAAAATAAGCTATTACCTACTCGACTTGACTTCCTCATCTGATTCTTGTTCTATGAAATATTTCTTGAATGAAGGTGCATGGTGGAGTCTCTGTGATCTTCTTATAGGGGAGAGTGTGTCCATACAGTGTCTAGACTTAGAATGGGGGCTGTTGGAGCTAAAGAGAGCTCTAGGTTTTAACTTGTGTCTCTGTTTAGGCCGTGGCTGTTTCTTATTCTCACTAGGGATTATGAAGTGATTGTCCTGCATCTCCATGTGATGAGCAAGCCCTAGATACGAGAGTAGATATTGGAATGCAGTACAATATAACAAGATAGATACAGTAATAATATTGTGTCCAAAAATTTTCACCAATTGACCCCTATACAAATTTTGAGATCCTGTGGACCTCCTGCTGTTATGTATCGTAAAAGTGGCATTGAAAGGTGTGAAAATATCTAACCTTCTCTAGTCCTGAAAGCTGCTGGACACTCTTGTATCAAACACCTATACATCTTTGCTTTAGTATGAGCCAACACGTGACCTTTGTACCCATTATAGCTTGAGGATGGCACATTATACACTTTACAACCCTTCCACTGACACATGAATATGTCTTGACCTTCACAAGGCTCAATATGTGTTGGTAAGACATGGTCGTGTAATAATTCTGGTGTCGAAAAGTTCGTGTTTGTACCACACATATACCACAGGCAAATGTTCCGTGTAATTTCTATCGTGTTGTCTGTTTGTTGTGTTGTTGTTTTTGATTGTTTACTTGGTGTCGTGTCGATAGATTGTTTACTTAGTTGTTTACTTATCTTCTGTAGTTTGTTGTGTAGATGTTTTTTTGATTGTTTAGTCACACAAATAGAAATATTGTCAACAATATTGCTCTTAGTGGCGAATTCAGAAATCGCAATTTTCTTGTTCGGCGAGTCCAAATTTGTACAAATTCCATTCAATCTCCGTTTCACACTTTCCTGAGACGAAATCTGTCCCTTCGAAGGTGTCTCAAATATTGGTTTACATTCCAATTCATCAGAGCTCGTATTTTGGTCGGATAAGTCAGGAATTTCAATGACAGCTGGTCGTTTTAGAGGATGTGTGATTATTGGTTGAATTTGATCCAAGTATGTGAACTTACCAAGCTCATAGTCACATGCCATATTCACAGAGCTAATTTTAGTAACAGAAGTGTCAAAAGGGGGAATCGATCCACTTTTTGTTTTGTGGGACTAATTTGTACGGTGTAACCTCCTCCATAAACGGGGCCTCTGGGAAATGGAATGCGTCCCTGACACCACGTTCGTGGAGGTTAAACTGTAACTTCGATGATTTAATTCTTTCAAAATATATAAATGGAATTATTCAAATTACAACATTCACGTATTTTCGATAAAGCATATTTCTCTAAACAATTTGTTTACATGTTTTCATCTATTATTTACTTACAACACAAAGTAAACAAGTTATACATGTACACAAAAACAAAGTGGAATCTTTATCAACTAAGAAATCCTTTCAGATTAGAAGCTAAGATATATAATCTTGTGACACTATAATATGCTCAATCATAGGTTATAGCCACAATACACATATATCAATAGTATATATAATAATGGATATTTCAATCATTAACGAGGGTCCCAATAGGCAATGAGAGTCCAGTTTTGTCAGATTATATGCCTACAAGGTTCATACTATTACACTTGCCAACTGTCCCGGTATTGGAGGGGGTACAGCCTTTTCGGATATGTGTTGAGGCTAGTGTCCCGCTTTTTGTACTCTAGTCTCATGTAAATATGCTACGTCCCGCTAAATTTGGAAGTAGAACCAATAAGAACCGACACATTCCGCCATTAATGCCATACAGAGTTAAGAAAATGGCGGGGAAGTTGTGTTTGGTGGGATTTAGTATATTTGTTATAATATGAGTCACCAAAAGAGGGACAATTCAAAATTGTGTGAAACACAAACACTTGTGTGAAAAGCTAACCTGAGCATCATACAATCCTTACATTAGTTATTAATATGAAGATTCTCCTCCTATCTTTACTCGTTATGTTATCAAGCATACAGATATCGGTAAGATACATATTATCACACCTTTTGGAATGTTATCTACTTGGATTATACTTTTATTTTGTTGTCTACTGGTGTATCTACATGTTTATTCATTTCTGAAATGTCAACAAACAAACAAACAAACAAACAAACAATATATTACATGTATAGGAAAGTTATTTTTACGAGATGAGATGCAAATGTGTTTGTCCGAAGAATGAAGCATACGAGGAGTTCACAGCTAATCAAACTGTGTTTATTAAAGCGATAGGAGGACCCACTGAATGGTTAGTTGCAATTGGAACTATCGTAGAATATATTCTAATAATAGTATCATATTAACTCTCATACAGTAATTGCAGATACGTAGTTGGATCAGAGAGGAATGACAGTGAATATGTAGATCTAGTACTTGAAGTTTGTAATAAGTGTCAATGTAGCTATGAGCAGAGATTACATTTCATGAATCAGGTTTGTTATCCATGGTTCTATTAGCTAGAATAGTAGCCGGAGTGATTATTCATATTTTAACACCCTTGACAGGCGACACAATATATAATCACATATACATACCATGAATATATTCACCAATTCCCTAACGTGCTTCTGTGACGTGTTATGTCACAGTTTCCATGGTTACCTCATTGGTATTGCTACACCCTTCAGCGAGGGAGGGGATCATCGAATGGAGATACTATTCTATAATTTTGACACCTGTGAAAGGTGTGAAATTAATTTGTACATATTTAGGGAGTGATTTCTCTAACACTAATATTTCTATTCGCGATGTCTGTCTATACGGTTGTTATTGTTATTGTTAACCTGGTAAGATCAAGGAGGAAATCTTCTACTTGGACACAAATACAACCGGATCAAGATGAGGAATTTGTAAGTTAGATAAATTCATATACGAACGAACAGATTGAAATATGGCAAAATATCATATCACACCTCTTACAATATTGCTCAAAATCCATTAGTTTCCTATCGTTTTAACCTTAACCAATCAATGTTCAGTCTCAGATAGGTGTTATAGATATGGGTATACCCTCTAATCTGATAGGTTGAGAACATTACTTACTTTCTCAAACACAAAGGTGTCAATATATGTGCTGATAAAAAATTCGAAATTACACGCCATTTTGATGCAAGGTAGTTAATACGGTACCACCTGGGAGACACAAACCATATTTTTAGAAATTAACTACAACCAATGAATGAAGAGTCTCAGATATTATGCATATAAACAGCTGTTATTGATTTATGTATTTTAGCGCTCAAACTCCTACAAGACAGTTATACGTAACAGACTGAAGAGATGGCAAGATCAGGTTGCTAAGCAACGTAGTGTGGTATATGGAATTCCTGTACCCAACAAGAACTAGTCCCACTACCCGCTCCTCCCCCTATAGAGTTTGTATATAAACAGTATCGTACTAAAAATAGATTGTGTTAAAAATATAAATACAGGAAATATTTACAACATTTTTGGAATATACATATGTACATATATACTCATATACTTATATTTCAGAGGTCTGGGACTCACTCCTGGTCAAACATTCCATCCGAGCCTTCTCCAAATCCAATTTTTCCTTTTCAAACATAAATCTTTCCCTTTCTAAAAGCAATTTTTGGTGTTCTAACTTCATTTTTTCCATTTCCGATCGCTCTCTTTCCATAGCTAGTTTTTCTCTTTCCAGTTTTTGTCTCTCCTTCTCGATCTCCAGTTTTTCCCGCTCGATTTTAATCCTTTCCATGTCGTCGTTGGCATCATTTGTGCCACTTTTCACACCTTTTAAATCATCTTTTCCAACTTCAACCATCATATCAATATTCTTAGCTCGAATACCTTGCAATCGTTGTTGGATCAATTCTTGATCTTTTCGAATTTCATCGAACTTTTTCTTCATCTTCAACTCTCCTTCAATTCTCTCATTTTTCTTTTCCTCTCTGTTACATTCTCTTCTCAATCTTTCAAGTTTCTTCTCTTCTTCCGAAAGGTCAACACATTCTGTACTAAAAAACAAAACAGATAACTCCTGTTATATCCAAGCTCAAGGGACTGTGATAATTACTTTCGGTATATCCCATGTAATATATATTTTACTTTGATGTTTTGGGACCATATTTGTACAATTTAACACTTCAATATATCCGTGTTAGATATAACAGGAGTTGACTGTATGCCCTCCAATACAGCAAATCCGACAGTCTGAGTGTTAATATTTTCATATTATCACACCTTTTGGTGTGTAATTAATGATACGTATTATTGCTACATACCTTAAGTCATTGCCAGAATTTGTTGAAGAAGTTTTGATTAATTCATTTCTCTTCTTTTGAAATAAATCTGTTCCAGCACTGCTCTTACTAGCCACAGTATATGATCTCTAAGCAATATATTGTTTGTTTATTTGTTTGTTTGTTTGTTTGTTTGTTTGCTTCTTCGTTCGTTCGTTTGTTTGTAATTTAGCGGTTCCCAACCTGGCCTGGGATGCAGGGACCTATTAGAGGTCCCTGGGGCAACAGGGGCTTCAGTTTATATTACAGTCTATGTGACTAATGGGATGGGTTCAAAGGTTGGGAACAGCTGACTTAATTATTTGTTTACTCAAATATACTCACATTGACTTTGCTATACTTTGGTATAACTTGAGTATCAGAGTTCAGACATACATCTTCATTCACTATAAACACAGGAAAATCAAGAGAATCTGACAGAGGATCAGGTCCTGTATATGGAGTCACTACAGGCTTTTCATCTGTACTAAAATTAGAATAATTGTAAATAGTAGCTATTTTTAGTTCACTTTAAACTTTTTTCCCATTTTAAACAGGTTTAAACATACTCAGAATTATTAGCACTTATAGTTTGTTCCTTCAAATTGTTGTCAGTGCTTTTGGAGAGGACAGGCTTATTAGGAGATGCGATGGGTCTAGGAGAGTTGGGTACAGGAGGTAGGGGGTCTTGTTTCCGTCTGGTAGCCTGTGGGGAGGTGGGGTTGTTTGATGTCACCTTCCTTATCGGAGAGAATACTCCTGAATTTAGAGGAGAGATTGGAGGCGAATTGGTACTAAATTAATAACAATTAAATCATAGACTTCTGTCAATAAGAAACTTGTTTCAGTTCTACATGATGTCAATCTAAGCATGTGAGAGAGCGTGTTAAAGGAGGTCTGTGAAGATAAAATCACTACTATTCACCAGTTAGCTAGTAAATATATTGTGTAGTTGAACTTCAAATAATGGCAATATTCACGCGGCAGGTAAACTTGACGCGGGCAGTGGAGCTGAAACAAGTTTCCAACTAACAGTGGTTTTTAACTAACCGCGATTTACTGATGATTCCATCAGTAGACTTAATCTTTATGACTGGAAGAGGACTGTCTGGCTTATCATCAGTCAGTATGTCATACGTGGTATCTTGGATACAACCACAGGCTTCATCATATGTAGAAGATTGTTGTAATGTCTCGTAATCTAAAGTGTGAAAATTAATCAAATTGATCAGCTGTTCTCAACATTTTCACTCTTGGACCCCTTCCATAGACTGCAACTGATCTTGTGGACCCCTACTGTCGTCCGTGTACCCAGTTTGGGAACAGCTGCCATAAACCAATCAAATTACAGTCTCAGATAGGCATATGAATGAATACCATATGTAACTTGTACATTCCATTTAATCAATAGAATATCAGCTTACATATACTGGAAAACCCTCAAATCTGATAGGTCGACACAGAATCTCAGAAATATTTGTGTTAACAAACCGTTGTTAGGTTGCGTATTGTTGGAATTGACTTCATTTTTATTTGTATTTATATCAAATAATTCAGCTCTGGTCTCTGCATTTATCTCATCATAGAATTCCTCAACTGGAACTTCGTCTATAAACAAACAAGTAAACATGTAAACAGACAAATAAACAAATAAATAAACAACATACCATATAGACAATCTTTGTTAATAGATAATGTAACACTCCTTGGTTTAGGTATCGGAGCTTCAATGATTTCCTCAGGTTGTATCATAGAGTAGACTCCTACACCCAAACTCCCAGCAGAATTCTTCTTTTGTTGTTGTTGTTGTTGGTGTTGTTGTTGTTGAGTATGGTTCTTCTCTGGGTTAAGTGGTAAGAGAGCTCTCCTCATAGAGTCTGGGATAGGTTGCTTAGTGATACAGTAGTCAGCTAGAAATGTAAACAAGTAAACAGCTATCGCTATTAAACACAAAAATCAATAGTAACAAATAGTCAAACAGTCACCCAATCAGAATAGGGCCGTTTGTAATTCAGCGGAAATATGCATATACAGCTGATAATCTGATTGGCTGAAGAGAAGTATATAAGGAAACTCACTTATTTCAGGTAATTCCATCCTAGGTCTATTTGATGTAGTCTCACATTTTGTTGTTGTTGTCTCATTCCCGTTGATAACAAGTCCGTATAACTCATCTCTGGTCTCCCCTGTGTCTGGACAGTCGTATAGGGTCTCTGTGGTAACACAGGTAGCTTCATCTTCTTGGGATTCCAATAACTTTGAAACCTGTAATAGATAGAATGTCCCTCTAAATATGTGGAAATTTCATATTTCTAAACCTCACAGGATTCATGGTTTATCCATGAATTCCGTGCTCCAATTACTATACAATCAACTCCTGAAATATCAAACACGGATATATCTGAATACCCGCTTATATCGAAGTGATAAATTGTACAAATATGGTCCCAAACCTTCAAAGTAACAAATATCCTATCGGTTATATCGAAGGAATTATTACGGTCCCTTAAGCTTCGATATAACAGGAGTTTACTGTAGTTACCTCATAAGTACTACTGGTAACGAAATCTTCCACAGATCGACATTTATACAATTCACTTCTTCTCTTCTCCAGTTGCCCTCCTCCTTCACTCATGTGCGTATCATCCAGTAGATAGTTAGGGTTTGAATAATGTTCATTGGCTTCATTTCTCATCTCTGCTAGTTTCTTTTCATGGACAGGAAGATCCCCATAGTACTGAGATACATCTTCACTTATCTAGAAAAAGGTGTGAAATTGGTGTCCCTGATTCTATTTATAGTATTATCAAACATACCTTAGCTCTTATAGGGACAGCAGGTAGAACTTGGAATTTAGCAGATGACGTCAGAGTTCTCGGTTTAGTGAAACTAGAACAATCCTCTGCAGTAATAGGTGACAGGTTTGGTGTGATTTTAAGAGATCGACCGAATTGGCCAACTGTTGCACTGCGACCTTGAGCTACAGATGAATATAAATATATATGAAGTACGGTTATATCGAAGCTCAAGGGACCGTGATAATTACATGAAATATATATATGTTACTTTGACTGTTTGGGACCATATTTGTACAATTAACACTTAGATATAAGCGGGTATTCCGATGCAGTCAGCTCCCGTTATATCTAACACGGATATATTGAAATATCCGCTTACATGGAAGTGTTAGATTGTACAAATATGGCCTCAAACCGTCAAAGTAACAATTCGAATTTTAAGTTCTCAATATTATCTCACCTGGTAGTGTCTGAGACTTTTCCTTTACATTCGGTGTGTTCGGTTTATTCCGTACATTTGTAATCCTCTCTAGCCAAGTATCAGCCTCTTGGACAGTCTCAGAGTATAAGTAATATCTCCTATTAGTCGTGTCAAGTACCAATGTCCTCTTAAAAGGGATCTTAGACCAACAACCATCTTCACAACTCCCCGCGCGAATCGAAAACAAGTTATCATTCAAATCGATTTCCCCTTGCGGCTCCTTATTGATATCTCTGTAGTAATATAAGACTTTATTCGTACGAAGTGTGAAAAACCTTTTCTTCCAGTTCTTAATTGTCCCCCCTTGTTTTGTCAAGAACCCCTGGTGAACCGATGGGTATGTTTTGTCCATTCTTAAATTCAAACCGCCAGATTTTTGATTAGACCCTTTCGCGGGGTTAGATCCCTTGTTCTTGTTGATATTATTGTTCGTATTTTCTATTCCTTCACCATCAAGTGTACAGTATAATCCAATTTTTGTTTCTTTGTTGTCGATTTCATCTAAGGAGTCTTGTCTGTGTGGTAATTGAAGATCCAAACTTTTAGCACTTGCATATGACATATTGTGGAACTGTCAAAAAATAGTTTAAGAGATATAATTGAGCTGGCATTTTAATTAAATTAGGAAGTGGCAGTTGTGTCGCAAGTGGTTTCCGGTAAGGACACATTATGAACTACATATTTCCTATTTTGAGTTAGTCGATTGGTCATGTGGTTTTAAAGTTATGAACGTTTAAAGGTGTTAACTTTGAGACACAAAAGACACAATCTATATTACTGAATATAAGTAGCCGAATATATTCTATAAAACTGGCGATTTGAGCTCCGCCACCACCCAGAAAATTGTCTTTTCTCTAGACCATTTCACATTTGCCGGGGAATTAATCAAAGTGAATTAACAAATAATGCAGGAAAGACATACATTCCAAAGGAGGTATATCCCTAACAACCAAAAATGATGTATGTTATTTGATCTAGCAATTCTTTTATAGCTAAGTAAGTTGGTGAAAAGTTAGGTAATAATTCTTGGAAATTCATTTAGAGTTTATTGTTTGTTACTTTAATAATTCAAAATGAGGTAATCACGCAGATGTGTTTATTCTTTGTTGTTATTTTCTGGGGTAAGCAATGTGGTTAGTTAGGTGGGTTAGTTCTCTGAAAAAGTGTGTTGACATATGTCTAAGGTATAAGAACTCTTGGTTCAAAGGAAATTCTTTAGAACACTTATAGTTACGCATTACATTTATGTTTCCTGTAATGATAAACCTGTTTCAGATCTACATGATGTGCATCTAAGCATGCGGACATTTCAATGATTCTACTTCGAAATACAGCGAACTTCCCACAATATATTGCCCCATGTACCCATCAACACGCCCCAACAATAAACAAACAAACACGTAAAAGGGTAAACATGTTTATTAGAGCTTAGAATTCAGAAAGAAATAAAAGAAAATAAAATTACATAAATAAACAAAATATACAAATAAAAAGTGATCGATTAGCCAATCATCTGAGCTCCTTTTTCGAGTGATTTAAGCGCGGTTTTTCAATTTTAGCCGCCTGAAAATATGAAAAAGTGTACGCGTGGGAAATCCCGCTACAAGAATTCGCGCGCCAATATGCTTTTGTCAACGAATCAAATCGTTCCTTTTTCATTTCATCTTGATAATCCATCCAATCTTCTAATCGTTTTCGCCGTTTTAGTTCTTCAATTTGTTTTCTTTCTAACTCAGCTAATATTCTAGCTTTTTCAGATTCTCGCAATAATTCCGCTTCTATCTCCAAACGGGCTAATTCCTCTTCTCGTTTTTTCCTCTCCAGGGCCTGTCTCTGAGCTTCTAGTTCCGCTTGTCTATAAAGGAGATCATTAATGAGCGGACAAGGGTCCTAACATTTGGGAATGGGAAGTTAATGCCACAATAGATAGGCCTATGGTACAAGGAGCACGTCCCATTGGGCAAGAAGGTCCGGTCCCTAGAAATCCTCATATAAGCACCCAAAAACACACCCCATAGTTACCATTATGATATCATAATATTGAAGTAACTCTCCCCTTGGGGTAAAAATTTCATAAAGTATACCTCTTTTGTTCTGCAAGCTGATTAGCTAACAAATCAGTCAAAGAACTATCATCTGACATTAAGGAATGTGTAGATACTTTCTTATCAATTTCCTCAACTGATAGTTCACATTCCAATATGGAACTACTCTCGTCAGGGACGAGTAAGGAATCTAACTCATTATCTGATATTATAACCTCCTCTTCCTTAGCTATCAGCTGTGATCTCATTTGGTTCCTCATAGCTTCCATCTCCAAACGTCTGTAAAACAAGAAATAGGATATAATTCAAAACAAGATGGCTCGAAGTGGCATAAACCAATAACCTCTTCTCAGCAAGTTCTCTCATCTTTGCTCTTCTCGGATCAACTTTAGCAGAGTGATTAGTCGCGCCACCTCTACCATCTACCCTCATGGGATCCATGCCACTTGTCACCTCTCCATGTGACCCAGTTGTATCCTCAAAAGAACTCTCTGTTGGCAGATTGTGTTGCTCTGTCGCTGATACCTTCCTCCTCCTCCTAGCGGACAGAACTCTTCGTTTCTTCTTAGCTGAAATAGGCCTATTCTGTTTCTTAGAACTGGCCGCACTAATCTCTGCTTTTATTTCTGCCAATACCTCCGCATCTGTCTTAATTCTATTTTTATAACTGTTCTCTCCATCATGAGGGGGTTCCTCACCAATGGACACTTTAGAGGGAGGAGCTGATTTGGGACGGAGCTCATTGGAGCCAGACGAAACTTCTTTTGAGTTTTTTCTTACATTCCTTTGTCCATTTGAGGTTGTCCTTAGAATACAAAAGTATAAAGGATGTAATAAGCACTACACCAAGGTTGTCGCCAGTTTCCTGTGCGGGTCACCATAGATTCAGTACTAACACCACAAGTAGTCAGCATGAAACAGGAACAAAGGGACCCAGCGGTAACGGGCCTGCATATCACACATATATCAGTGAGACACTAGGTCAGGGTACATGCATGTTTCACTTACTTCAGTTTGACAATAGCAGATGCAGGTCTGAGTCTATGTGACTATAGAAATATAACACGTAATCCATGGTTCAATAATCATAAATAGGATAAATACACACATACCGAGTATTCAGGATAACATAACCCTCCTGCAGGATATTCATCTTGTCTTTGATCTCTTACAGCATATAACAACAAGTGTCCTTGTCTAAAATAATTGTATAATTGGTAAGGAGGGGGGCTTAAGCAGCGGTCCCCAACCCTCTCATACTTGTAACCATCCAGGGAAACATGTACAGAGGTTGGTAAGTATGCCCTCTTCACCCGTGGACCCACTAAGCCAATTTGGTGCACCCTCCCAATCCTTACCTTGTGAGATATGTTTTGGCGGGGAATATCTGGGGTCTGTAGGAAGGTAACACCTCAAACCTCTCCTTATAAGGAGACAAATCAGGTTTCCCAGGGGAGGGTTTATCCATAGCAACCTGTAAATATAAAAGAATGTAAATATCATTAACAAGTGAAGACAAGTTAATTGGAATTTGGTTGCGAATATTTAAAATTATATTTGATATTACTGGTGTTTGAGACTTATTGTATCGCTCTAACTCCATGGTTACAATATTTACGGTAAGGAATGTATAGTTAGCTATAGTTAAACCAACATTATGCCACAATTGATTGTGGCATAATCACTTTTTGCATGGCTATATCTCAATGCTCAAAATTTGGGGAAAATGTGGGTCAGAATGTCCTCTTCCCGAAAAATTGTGTCTTGGGACAATTCATCACCTGTTGGTGTAGATTAGCAGCACTCGGAGACAGATCCCTAATCCGTACTCTTATATTATCCCCAGATTCCAGTCTTCCTTTAGCAGTACCAGGTCGATTAGTTAGCTGTATCTTGTCCTTCTGTCTAGATTGTAGCGAAGTTTTACGTGGAATACCATTCTCTTCCACTGGTTGCTTAGCAACTAGCTCTGGAATGGCGGTTGTATCTCGTATCATAACATTTCCCGTACAACCGACATATCCTTGTGAAATCGATGAGAGTAATTGCGAGTCGTTTGAGAAGTCATACATTCTAATTTTAGAACAAGTTCGCATCAATACGCACGGTCGATTAAGAAAAAATCTGGGCAAAAATGCTAATTGAGCGGGCATCGCGTGACGTAGCATATTACGGTAAACTGACTGCAAAAACGCGGGAAACTTAGGCGGGATATAAGCATGATCTCATATCCGAAAATGCGAGAAGTCCCGCCAAATCTGGACATTTAGTAAGAAAAGTTATGTTCTTCTCAGACACCACAGACCCCGCGTCCCGATTTATAAGAGCTATTCAAACGTTACGTAACGCAAAATTCCCTAAATATGACACCTCTCCCTGTGTGACGCGTTTGACCATTTTGTAATACAAAAAGTAAGGCTGTAGCACTTCGCATGTCATTCCTCCCCTTGTAACGTTTGAACAGGTGTAATATGAATCAACAAATCCTCGTAAACAACAGCATGCAACAAACACAATAATATTAGAAACAAATAAAATTTCTAAGAAATGAAATAAAGACTTAGATGTCATATATTGAAGTCGTTAAACAGCTGAGATAATTCCAATTCGGTCATGAAAGATAGCAAATGCATTCTTTCTGCTCTTCGTTTCATCAAGGATGGTGCGCCAGTTGTTCCCGCCACTTCGTCGTACCATTCCATATTAATAGAAGAGACAGTGGATATGTAGGACTTTCTGGCGTTAGTTTTGAGACACGATGAATAACAAAGAAGTTCATATTGTGTATATTCAGATAGAGTACACGATGGGTGTAGTGTTACTTTCAAATTGTCAAGGACAGTTATAAATTGTTGTCTGCTGCCGACATGGGGTTGAAGTGGGTCTCTTTGTGCCAACTGAGATATATTACCTGTCAGAATCGCTTTTAGAATATTCGAATCTTTAGCAGGAGAAGAGTAACGAAGTGAATTATGATCTAAGAAATTAAGTTCTATCATAATATGTTCCAGCTGGCTATGAATCGTACTCGCTTCATTCAATATCTTAAAATTCAAAAATTTGTCAAAACACCAGTCCTCTCTGCATCCATTCGCTTTAAAATGATTAAAGACGTTAATATAGGTCAAATGGTCCCCACTGGGGTGTGCGAATTGCCCTCTAGCCTCCATGGCCTTTTCCCTTTTCTTCTTACCAACTAATACAAACACGCTACCTGGTCTATCACCACTGAGCATTGCAGCTAAAGTTAGTATTTCATTCTGACAGGAATAGTCCTTACTAGCAACTAGCATTCTTGATACTTCAGCGTCCAACGGAAACCTCGCCATCTGTCTGCCTATCTCCGTGACGTTATGATAAGGATCTAATGCATTCAATTGTATTAACCTTTCTAACGCGAGCTGGCGTTGATCTGGGTTAGGCTGGTCGATGGATTCGAATGTTTCTAAGTCAATACCCATCACTTTGAGTTGGAGAATGACACTTGTCAGATCGCTACGCATAATTTCTGGTATGGTGTCGTTCGCCATTGCTTCGTAAGCGTCCTGTGAGTATAAACGATAACATTTACCTGGCTGAGTCCGTCCAGCCCGTCCCGCTCTCTGCTCAGCCGATGATTTAGAGATATCAACCGGAAGCAGAGACTTCATATGACATTTCTGATCAACACTCGACAGTTTCACTTTCCCTGAATCTATTACGAATACTATTCCTTCTATAGTGATAGAAGTTTCCGCTATATTCGTAGCAATAATGCACTTACGACTTATCCTCCCTTGAAACGATTTGGGAGCTTTAGCGAATATCCGCTGCTGACTAGAATAAGGAAGCTCACCATACAATGGAATAATATCGATAGTACCCATTGAGTCCTTGTAGGTAACACACAAATCTTCTAAATATTCACAGATATAATCAATCTCATCGCGGCCTGTAACGAATACAAGGATGTCTCCCTGTGTCCTTTCCATTATGCATATTTCCATCACTACGTTAATTGCCTGTATGACATACTTTTCATAGCGTTTTTGGTCATCTTCTCCAAAGGCCGCGCGTTCGATCACAGCTGGCGAGAATATTTTCTCGATCGGATAGATTTGGCCGGGAATTTTCAAATTACCACAATTCTCGAAAAAGTCAGAAAATTTGTTTTTATTTAAAGTGGCACTCATTATGACAATTCTTAGTTCTGGTCTATATGGAAGTATCTGTTTAATCAGACCAATCAGAATGTCGGTTACAAGCCTACGTTCATGCACCTCATCAATTATTATGACGTCATAAGCTTCGAGGCTTCTGTCAGTCATAAGCTGTCTGACTAAAATCCCATCGGTCACGTATTTCAGGTTTGTAGTCAAACTGGATTTGTGCTCAAACCTCACCACGTAGCCAACTTCGTCACCTACACCTACGCCCATTTCATGTGCCACACGGTTCGCAAGACTTATGGCTGCGATCCGTCTCGGTTGTGAACAAACCACTTTGGACACATTTTCAACTTCCAAGCACCATTGAGGTATTTGTGTACTCTTACCAGAACCTGTCTCCCCTTCAATTATGACAACCTGGGACTGTTCTATTCTACGAATTATTTCAGATTTGTAAGGCCAAATAGGTAAAGCCCTTCTCTTTGAAAGGAAGGACATATTCTGACGGATTTTCTTTCTTCCGGGTTTGTAGTCTTGTGTCGAATCAGTAGGATTACCCCAGGTGTAGCTACTGGAATTACTGAATGGGTTGTGAGTTGGAGAGTAAGCTGGATGGTGAGCTGAAGTGGAAGCAGGGGTGGAAGCAGAAGGGGAAGCAGAAGTGTAAGCAGAAGGGACTGCAGAATCGTGTGCTGGAGAGCGGGAAGAAGAGTGAGTGAAAGGATTATTTGAAGGACCAGTCGAAGGGGGAACATGATAGTGGTGACGTGAAGGGGGAGCAGGGGAGAAAGCAGAAGGGGAAGCAGAAGCGTAAGGTGAAGTGATCGAAGTATGCTGTGGTGGAGATCGGGCAGAAGAGTTAGTCGATGAGGGAACAGAACGGTGTGATGAAGGGTGAGCAGAAGCGTAAGGTGAAAAGATCGAAGAATGCTGTGGTGGAGATTGGGCAGAAGAGTTAGTCGATGAGGGAACAGAACGGTGTGATGAAGGGTGAGCAGAAGCGTAAGGTGAAAAGATCGAAGAATGCTGTGGTGGAGATTGGGCAGAAGAGTTAGTCGATGAGGGAACAGAACGGTGTGATGAAGGGTGAGCAGAAGCGTAAGGTGAAGTGATTGAAGTATGCTGTGGTGGAGATCGGGCAGAAGAGTTAGTCGATGAGGGAACAGAACGGTGTGGTGAAGGGTGAGCAGGAACTTCAGTTGAAGGGGGCAATGAAAGGCGTGTTGTACGTGTAGAGGAGCCCCGAAAGAACTCGTCTAGAAAGTCATCATAGTTTTCATGTTCTGCCATATGTTAGCTATATTTAGAATTGTACAAATAGTCCCATAAACTCTCATGAGATAGGCTCACATTTGGTCAGCAGAGAAGCCATATTAAGCAGACTACTGGTAGCGTAATAATGGGCAGAACACAAATAGTGGGGAAAATCCTTGTGCCAAGGGGTTCATCTAGGTGCCAATTCAGCAGCCATAGAGGACACAAAGTGAGACACAAATTAGATCAATACGTCACCCTTTTAACCCCAGCTATCGTAACGCAAGAGTGACGTAAATGCATCAATTGTGCCATCTTAGAAATTCAATTTTTGACCAAAAATGACGTAAAACAACTCTGTGGACAATTTGGTTCACACCCTCCAATCTTATCGGCAATCTATTTGTCACCATTTGACAGATATAAATAATTATTTGCTTTAGAACCCAAATTAGAAAAGAATCTTATCAAATTTATTGAACGTGGCCAATGCAAATAGGGCATCCCAGTAGTTCGTACATGAATCTGCTAGCCAAAGTTACCTCTAAAAACAACCATAATTTTCGTAGGGTATATCTAGATTACATTATTGAGTAAGCAAACTACACCAAAAATATCTAACGTAGATTACCCCATGGCACGACACTCAAACTGCGAAGAGGAAATTCGAGGCACCATAAACGGAATAACCCAGTTAAGTACACCACGCCACACTTATCGTCCATCAACTAGCCCTTCACATCCCTCTTCCACTTCCACTTCTTCTCACAAGTCGAATCACTATCCGCCACCCTCTCCTCCCCGCCTATTGAATCACTATCTACCAAGCCAAACTTATCGTCCATCAACTTACCCTTCACATCCCTCTTCAACTTCCACTTCTTCTCACAAGTCGAATCACTATCCGCCACCCTCTCCTCCCCGCCTATTGAATCACCATCCACCACGCCAAACTTATCGTCCATCAACTAGCCCTTCACATCCCTCTTCCACTTCCACTTCTTCTTACAAGTCGAATCACTATCCGCCACCCTCTCCTCCCCGCCTCTTGAAGCACTATCCACCACGCCACACTTATCGTCCATCAACTAGCCCTTCACAGCACTTTTCCTCTTACACATCTCGCCCGTCAACTAGTCCTTCAACTCACGATTCAGCTTACTCTCAAACTCACAACCCATTCAGTAATTCCAGTACCTACACCTGGGGTAATCCTACTGATTCGACACAAGACTACAAACCCGGAAGAAAGAAAATCCGTCAGAATATGTCCTTCCTTTCAAAGAGAAGGGCTTTACCTATTTGGCCTTACAAATCTGATATAATTAGTAGAATAGAACAGTCCCAGGTTGTCATAATTGAAGGGGAGACAGGTTCTGGTAAGAGTACACAAATACCTCAATGGTGCTTGGAAGTTGAAAATGTGTCCAAAGTGGTTTGTTCACAACCGAGACGGATCGCAGCCATAAGTCTTGCGAACCGTGTGGCACATGAAATGGGCGTAGTTGTAGGTGACGAAGTTGGCTACGTGGTGAGGTTTGAGCACAAATCCAGTTTGAGTACAAACCTGAAATACGTGACCGATGGGATTTTAGTCAGACAGCTTATGACTGACAGAAGCCTCGAAGCTTATGACGTCATAATAATTGATGAGGTGCATGAACGTAGGCTTGTAACCGACATTCTGATTGGTCTGATTAAACAGATACTTCCATATAGACCAGAACTAAGAGTTGTCATAATGAGTGCCACTTTAAATAAAAACCAAATTTGCGATTTTTTCGGTGATTATAATTATATGAAATTTCCCGGTAAAACACACCCAATCGAGAAAATATTTCTGCCAGCTGTGATTGAAAGGGTGAAATTTTCAAAAAATGATAAGAATGAAAAGTATGTCATACAGGCAATTAATGTTGTCATGGAAATATGCATAGTGGAGCAGAAAGAAGGAGACATCCTTGTGTTCGTTACAGGCCGCGATGAGATTGATTATATCTGTGAATATTTAGAAGATTTGTGTGTTACCTACAAGGACTCAATGGGTACTATCGATATTATTCCATTGTATGGTGAGCTTCCTTATTCTAGTCAGCAGCGGATATTCGCTAAAGCTCCCAAATCGTTTCAAGGGAGGATAAGTCGTAAGTGTATTATTGCTACGAATATAGCGGAAACTTCTATCACTATAGAAGGAATAGTATTCGTAATAGATTCAGGGAAAGTGAAACTGTCGAGTGTTGATCAGAAATGTCATATGAAGTCTCTGCTTCCGGTTGATATCTCTAAATCATCGGCTGAGCAGAGAGCGGGACGGGCTGGACGGACTCAGCCAGGTAAATGTTATCGTTTATACTCACAGGACGCTTACGAAGCAATGGCGAACGACACCATACCAGAAATTATGCGTAGCGATCTGACAAGTGTCATTCTCCAACTCAAAGTGATGGGTATTGACTTAGAAACATTTGAATCCATCAACCCACCTACCCCAGATCAAGTAGAGTTTGCAATAGAAAGGTTAATACAATTGAATGCATTAGATCCTTATCATAACGTCACGAAGACAGGCAGACAGATGGCGAGGTTTCCGTTGGATGCTGAAGTATCAAGAATGCTAGTTGCTAGTAAGGACTATTCCTGTCAGAATGAAATACTAACTTTAGCTGCAATGCTCAGTGGTGATAGACCAGGTAGCGTGTTTGTATTAGTTGGTAAGAAGAAAAGGGAAAAGGCCATAGAGGCTAGAGCGCAATTCGTACACCCCAGTGGGGACCATTTGACCTATATTAACGTCTATAAACATTTTATATCGAATGGATGCAGAGAGGACTGGTGTTTTGACAAATTTTTGAATTTTAAGATATTGAATGAAGCGAGAAAGACTTATGAACAGCTGGAACAAATAATGATAGAACTTAGGCTTATTAACCCACAGTCACATAGTTTCCCTTCAAAACCTGAAGATTCACAGATATTAAAAGCGATTCTATCTGGTTATATATGCCACCTGGCGCAAAAAGATCCACATACGATGTGTACTGATAAATGCAAGTATATAACTGTACTTAATAATTTGAATGTTACTCTCCATCCCTCGTGTACATTATCTACAAGCTATGATCTTCTCTGCTATACGACATGCATTAGAACTAACTTCACATATTCCTATTTATCAATTGTATCAGCTGTTGATGTGAAATTGTACCATGAGGTCGCGAGGAGAACTGGGGCGCCACCTCTCCCAAAACTCCAAAAAGAATACCGGGAATTCAATCGAAGAAAACCTCGCATTTGAACGCATATTTTGCAATTTTATTTATTCTTTCGTTTATTAGTAATTTCAAAAAGACCTTCAAATATTTTCTTTATTATTTTTATTATTTTAAATATAGCTTTGATCTCTTTCTAAGAATGCAGTTATTTTCAGTCTATAAATTGTGTACACCCTCCAATCTGATTGCGCAATAAATTTGACACTTTATCAGATTTGCTTATTAATCCATGTGTGAGGAATCATAATTACATTATAAACATAATTAGTGTCTGTTGTTATACTAAATTCTAATTTTAGATAAATTGGTTATTCTAATTCAATTTTGTTTATCATATTAATCAATTTGATGATACATATGTATAACATGCGATAAATGTAGTTTACTAGCCTGGGGGGTTATTGTCAACAATATTTACTTACGTAAATAATAGTATACTAGCCTAGAGAATCACAGGTCAAACAAAAAAAGGAGGTTAATAGGTTTATTTATAAAGTAACACCTCTGGAAACTTTCAATGTATAAGGAAGATATTTTCAGTTCAGATTGTTTATTAATAATATTCCAAACTATCTATAATTTATTACCAAATATAGGCAGAAAGCTTTATTGTTTTGACTTTTGAATTAATTGTTAATGATAGATAGGATATATCATATTTTGGTCAATAATAAGAGTAATATTTGTGGAAAAGAATTGAAAGTGTTTCAATTCTTCTTTCCTCTCTTTGAACGGTAAAGTGGATAGACATCGGTTGATTAATATTATTTATGATATCATTTTGGTTGTGATATAATCACAATTCAAAGAAATGCCTTTGAAAACCAAAATTAGTGTCATTATAGTCTATGCAGAGTTTCGGAATTTTCATGTCGTGGTCTAATTGACAAATTTAAGAGAAGAGAATACCAGCTACATATATGCATACTGGGTAAACCCTCAAATCTGATAGGTCAGAACATTTGTTAACTATCTTAGAGAATTATTGAGATATCGTTTGACAACTAGAGTCTAGGAAAGTGACTGTAGTAATAGTCCGGTAATAGTCCGGTAATAGTCCGGTAAGTCAACAAATACGAAATGTGTAAATAGGGAAAATAATCTTTGACCAAACTATAAGACAGAATTATCCTAAATTCAATTAACATTCATTTAACGTTACATTCCAATCATACCCTCACGTTGATATGAAACGAATTGCCACCTAATCACATTGCAAAGTATCAAATTATGATTTCCCATCAGTTACGTGAATTTTCGAGAAATTTTTATTATTAAATAAAATTTCTTGCATCAATATTTTTTCAGAAAATGAAACCGCCATTGTCGGGTGAATGTCATGAATATTCCGAAAATTACAATTTTTGGCCTGGGGTATTGTCGGTTATTAGAACCATTTCCAGACTGTCGCATAATCAAATTGCCAGATTACTCTCCAACATTTAGAGACTTCGAGGACAATCACATATCTTCACACTGCAAATTCATAAAACTTTCGATTTTGTTGAATAGAAGCCGATTTAATGGAAATGGATTCGTCAATTTTGAGAAAGGCTTCCTTATTGAAATTGTGTCTTTTGAAAATTGTACACAAATCATTTTCGACGCTTTTATGACTATTATAAATAATTATTAAGGTGGCGTATGTTGCATAACTCTCATGTCTATTCGTGGAAAGAAATGATGTAACTTGTTTGTTTGTATTCCTACTTAAAACATAACACCGATTTGGGAGAATATGAATTAATTCCTAATAATCCTGTTATCAGCTGATATCTTGTATCTTAGATTTAATATATTCTACATCAAACGTATTTACTGTAATTTCTAATAGGCATTGTTACAATAATTAATATTAAAATCATTAGGTCAGGATCCCCTAGGGACTAGAGTCATAAGACCCCTACCCTTGGGTAACCTATAGGCGGGCCTCTGACTAGAATCGGAGCACGGGACAATTTGCTTTCTTTCCGAAAATGAGTACATTTTACCCAAAATATTGTTTGATCATTCAATGTAGATTTTTGGAGGCTCCCTAGAGCGTAAGGTATAGGCCAAACAGCCCTCCTGGCCCCCTCTCAGAGGGCTGTCTATGGGTAACATGGGATTATGTAAATGTGTCCTAAAATGGTTGAAGAATGGTAGAATAACAACTAAAGTGGTGTAAAACCTATTTTACAAAATTTGGCATAAAATGAGAAATGGTGACTAAGCTAATGGCTTGCCCAATCAGATTTTAGGTTTGCCCAATAGGCGTATGTTGTTATAATCTACTAAATGAAAAGCAGAGGTCAACATATTACGTAAAGTTCAGTGGAGAGGGGGGGGGGGGCATTATGTCTGTCTTAAAATGCATATTCATTATCTATAATTAGAATAACTCATTGTAAAGTAGCACTACCTCTAAACCTAATTCCCTGACAACAAGTTAACATCTTAGGCATGTTAATCACGAAAATGTCTAAGGTAAATACGTAATACTGATAATGAATGGACACATTACATACGTATATCCTCATCTAAGTAAATAGTTTCAATAACTGCATAGCAACCATAATAATGTGTATGTTACGATACATTTATATATGTTTTGAAACTATGACTAGCTAATTAGTTCTAGAACTATAAATAAAGAACAAATTGGAAAAATATATCAAAATTTTCATTTTATCATGTATAAGCAAAAGGAGAAGATCGTTAATTTTTCAAAAAACAAACTCTGTTGGGATTTGGTGTTAAGTTTGTTTTGTTGCTTTTTTTATTCAACAATTGTGCTTGAGAATATATTTGTAAATAAAATTGTTTACTCACAAAATGAACAACAAACACCTATGGTGTTGAAACCCAATAATTCAATTGGTTACTCGTTAACTAATGAATTCACAGAGAACGAATCATTTGATACAACACTTGTATTTGGAACTGAAAGTATAGAAACTATGCCACAAAACCACTTCACACCTCTGTATTTTCTACAGACTATTATTGTACTAATTATTTGTACGAGCACCATCTTGACACTTAGCCAGAACATCATGCAGGGGTCAGATTTAGAGACCGTAATTTTGGACCCGGGACTATTAATCGACCTCCTCAGTATCGCTTTCTTAATTATTTCAATTGTGTCGCCATCCAAAGTGGCAGTCTTTGTGCCACTTTTTCTACAAAGCTTCAACGCAAGAAACGCGGTAATATTATTTCTAATCAAGTACAGAGAAAATGCAGATAAGCACCATTCCAAGCCCAATTCATGGTTGTTACGAAGGCTTGCTATATTTTGTGACACAATTTGTGTCTTATATTGCATCATTACCCTCCAATACTACCTAGAAACCATTTATATGGAAAGGAATGTGGCAAATTTGGCTGAACATTTTTCCGAATATGTAAATTCCATCGTCAGAAATGGCATTTTTTACGCGTTCAATCCTTTCACATATTTCGGGCGACTTTGGTTGTTATGCACTTCGATTCTTATGTTGGCATTCCCCGAAATAAAATGCAATTCAAAGATTCTTTGTTGATTGTTATTGTTTACACTAATGTGTGATTTTATTTGCTATAATAATTGTTTTTATCAAATAAACAAACTTAATTCTGACTTTATTTTGGGGGACAAGCATTCCATTTCCAACTAATCGTTGTCATGAAGGAGATTGTAAAATGTTTGAATAATATACCAACAGGGGCTGTTTCCTAATGAGGGGACAGAAATTAAGACAACTGGGGGCGATTTCAATAATCTACAATAGAATTCCTATCCACTACTCAAACCTCTTTGCACTTTAGTACATCATTCTTGTATCCTAGTTAGAAATGTGAAACACATATAATCTACGCTAACGCATTCTTCGAATGTTTAGGAGATAATACGTCCTGGGATGGCGGTTGTGTTAACCGGAGTCTACTGAATAATGTACACATGGTAAGCTGATTATGACTTAGGAATTCTACCTCATATAGAAAAACAACTGATAGTCTATAATCCATATGGATATTGTGAAGTTATCACCATGGTTACATAATTTCTCGGAATATGTTGGGTTCAAAGCAAAATGCCTTATAGCAATTATTATGTAAGTACATAATATATGTGTTTGTGTAGTTATTTATATTTGCAGTAAACTCAGGTTATGTCTAACACAGAAATACCCCGCTGATATGAAATCATACAAATATAGTCACAAACCGCCAAAGTAACATATACCTCAGTGGTAATATCTAAGTAATTATCACGGTCCCTTGAACTTCGATGTAACGAGAGTTATAAGGGCAAAAGGTCACTAGACAGTAAGAATTTTCCGTCTTTGTAAAATAGCAAACTGTCGAATTTCTAGAGAAATCATTTTTAATACAAATAGTGAATTTAATAAACTCTATCACAAATAATAATATTTATACATCTAAAAGTGTGTCCTCAGAATTGTCCCGTGGTATAAAGCTACCCAATTGTGTCTAATAACTTTCAGCTTAAGAAAATGTATCTTGCAATATACCCGGGAAAATGCTATGAAAATAAGTAAATACACACAAGAAGTTAAAAACTGATGCAATATGCCCAAAGCTAATTCAGTCCAGGAGGCATACTTCTGGAATTCTGTGATTATATCCTGCAGGTTCCGGTCCAAACTGAAATCTGGGATATACCCAAGTGTGAAGTGACTAATCACACAGGTGTTACGTATAAATACATCAATAAACCCGTTTATGCAAAGTAAAAAGTGTTCCGCGGTAAAAATCGAAAATATGAAGATACAAATATTCGATGTATGCATATATTGTATAAACGCATGTGATTGCTCTCTGTAATCTGATTGGCTAGAATGATAGTACGCTTCAATTTGGCGCCCCTTGAGGATCTGGTAAAACGCGCGCGAATTGTATATGTAAATGAAGAGGTCGAAAATGCAAGAAAATTTGATAAAAAGCGCAAAAATATACGTCAAAGGAAATGAAAATAGAATTATCAAAAGTGAAAATCTTAAACTTATGAAAAGGGCGCCATTCACGATTATATGCCTGTATGGCGCGTGAAAATATCTTTGTCTTAACACCTTCAACAAGACAGTCATTGTGGATAAGAGAATAGTTGATGTCGAATATGATAAATTAATAGGCGCCATAAATATCCATCCATCTTTCTGTAGAAGTGTCAAAACATCAAAATTCGTGACTGTGCAGTTGAAAACTGTGCGGGAAAAATTTGACTCAGAATTGGACAACACATAACTGATAGTTATACAAATATTATGAATAATCTCAACCGCCAAAAGTAAAAGCATGAAGTTATTCACCATTAACTTGAGAGGTAAATTCGCCTTATGTAATTTTAAATCGGGTTCATGTAGATGATAATATACTGTTTGTATTGTCCTTCGATAGTAAACAACAAAAATAAACAAACAACAACTCAGGAATGTGAAAGGAAGTGTGATAAGTGGAATCATAATAAATATAAACCTCATTTTTAGGGAAATATTATTTGTTATAAACTTTATTTCTATATAAGTGTCCGAAATTAATATTTCATGAATTTTGGTAAATTCCAAATCCCCAAAAGCCCAATTAGCTCATGGTTACCAAGACACAACGAGAGGAGGCTTCTTGAACTATTCGTCAGCAGATTAGTTACAATTATCAAATTAATATTATATTGCATGGTTATTAATATACACTTGTGTATTACAGCATATTATTTATATAGGGAGGGATTACTGTACACCCACACGAACCTGGAAAGTCCCTGAGGATAGAAATTTTGTTATTTTCAAACATTTTTGGCGGGTTAAACTTCAAATAATGAGTTTGCTGTCTTTACAAATAATTAATGATTCCCTGTGAAGTATTTATAACTATATTAGCATTTGACACATTTATATTAGGACACAGATAGGTCCCCAACATTTTCACCTGCGGACCTGTGGACTCGTGGACCCTTTGCTGTTGCCTGCGGACAACTAAGGCCCTTGGAACCCAGTTTGGGGACAACTGGATTAGAACCATGGGTGAGTAACGACAGATAAATACATCTCTTGCTTGCCAACGAATACACCCTCATCTATGTACAAACTAATAATTCACTGGTTGCTATATAAATTTAATTGATACTATAATTAGAACAAAAGTACTATTATAATACACACAATATATTCCAGATATAATAGCCTAATAGTCTAATCTAACTACAGCTTGAATTCTCTAGTAAAGTCATATTCTATCGTTGGGATCACTGCTTGGACGAATTTTAAGAAAACCATGAGGTACATATGGACTTCTAAGTGGCCTCCTCCCTCAGCTACTGTGTCCATAATTCGTTTCATCACCTCAGCGTGACGACAGGGGTGTATTGAGAGGCGAGAAGGTGGTGGTAAGTGGGGATGCGTTTCCATGGTAACTGTTTTGTTGAGGTGGTCTTGTGAAATGTCTTCATACATCTGTTCTTCTGTTAAGATTGATTCATTCTCTGAATACCCGAATAACCACAATCTGTAAACAGACAAACAGGTAAACTAGTAAACAAACTAACAAATAAGTAAACAAACAAACAAACAAACAAACAAACAAACAAACCTAGGAGTTTGATAATACTTATCATAAGTAATATTCAAATCATACCGTCTCGTCTGTAACACAGCACTAGACTGAGCAGCTGGTATTTTCTTACTAACAGGTTCAATAGGCTTAGAGGGTACAACTACGGTAGCAGGATCGGACTCTTGTACATCTTGTTGATCATATTCATCTATATCTACAGCTACCTCATCATCATCTGACGAATCAGCTGTCTCAGTTACAGGAGCAGCTGTTGTTGTTGTTGTTGTTTCTACAACCAATCAGATGTCAGGGTCTTAATATTGCAATAGGCATATAGCCATATACAGTATGATATGGCTATAGCAAGTATTTAGTAACATGGGAATTGGTCTTATTATGAACCCCTTGAGGGGGCTTTTCTTATGCAATAGACAAGCGGTTCCCAACCCTTTTCATTCGTGGACCCCACTACCAAGGGGTCAGTCCAAGGTTGGGACCGTTGCAATCGACCTTAGGATAAGTAATCGGGAATATTTGTCACGATCCGCCTGAACTCACCCTTTTTCCCTACCTCAGTATCTTCAGATCCCATGCTCATAACAGCAACAGTAGCCTGTTCATCCTGTATCCCATGGTGTGTATCCACCCACCCCTCATCATCATCTTCTGTTAGCTTAACCATATGGTCTTTACTCCCTCCCGACACCTCTGACATAATTTGTTTACATCTCTTGAAGCAGGGGACGTTCTTTGTTGTTAGGAATTGTTTATCTACACAGAGTCAATAATAGACAAACAAACAAATAAACAAACAAACATACCTAATGGTAAATAAGGCTTCCGTTTGCTACTCTCTCCAGCTGACCAGCTCCAAGTAGGACAATGTAGCACCAAATGATCGCCCGCCAAAACAAATTCCTCTGGAGTTATGACCCCTGTCTCCCTAAATTTAGACTCCTTCAAAACGGGTGTGACTGACTCAGCAATTCCTAAGCCAATAGATTTTGCGGTATTGAATGCCTTTTGCATTGCCATAAGGAATTCTCTCTGAATTATCTAATAGGCTTATGGCTATAGTTAAATAGTTAGTAATTTCACGGTTGCTATTCATCGAACAGAACCGACTAGTTTGAATTTTAGGATTTTTGCTACCCTTCTGGCGTTGGGAATCGCAGAATATTCTAGAATTATCACTTGTAATGCATTTGATTATTTAGTTGTGACTTTTCACACCATTGATGGTAATCAATTTGTTAACTTTCTAGCCAGAAACACAAAAATTCATGTAATCTCGCGCCTGGTAGCTGATACTTTGCTTGGCATAATTACTTAAAATTCCTAAAATGGCTACAAAATTACAAATTCATTACCATCAATGTGTCAAGTCACAACAAATGCTTGACGAGTGTTCTAGAATATACTGCGATATCCAAGGCCCAAACTCAATGGGTCTTGTTCTAGTCAAACTTGTCAGTTCCCTTCCACGAAAAATGGAAGGTCGATATATTCGCCAGTATTTTCAACAATTGAGGGCATAAATAAGCATAGTTCTTATATCTAGTCTTTATAGAAGATAGAACCTGTAAAGATAAAAGGCCCAACATATTGTGAGTTGAATGAATTCCATTTGTTTGTGAATTTATTGGCTTCACAATTTAATCCCAAAGATCCACTTTACATTTTATTCACACACAATTTGATATCTTTATAATATAAAAATGGGAATTTTCAAAACTAGAAAACGCAATTTTATGGAATTCCCATTTTCACACACGATATAATATCACGGATAATTCTACTTGGGAATGCATCCGTCCGTTCAGTTCAGTGAAAAATGGAAGCTCTGTAACGATGGATTAGTTCTAATAGGCTAGCAATACGTATTCAAGTTGTATATTGAAATCAGTTGGGTAGTCAAACTATGGGTCATTCCCATGTGTTTTTGTATACTTACTTGCCTACTGTGCTGCTTTGGCTATACTGTCACTTGTAAATGATCAGCCGCCGGATCCGGTTTCCGGGGCCTTCCTAGACAGCTATGGATGGTTCCATTTACCTAACTACGCCCCAAGAGACTCAGAAAAATGCTTTTATCTACCGGGGTGGTCGTCAAGTGTATTACCCATAGCTGCTGACTGATGTGGATAGCCAAGGCGAGTAATAGGGGGCATTTATGGTGCGAGCCTCCCCAAAACTTTACAAAGCATTGTCCCTACGTCACTATGTGGCATAAGTTCCTCACTTTACCATGGAACATGCCCATTTAGATTATATCACGAGATGTGGCAAAATGCTTGATAGATATGTCTGTATTTGTAATTACGTATTATATTTCAATATTTTCATTGTATTAGCATAGTATTGAATGGCTACAATAGAATCAGTATCCCCTGATCCCATCGGGGACATGAACTCTATCCACCAAGATATTCCACCTGCACCTCCCTCACTCGACCCTCCTATATCTGTCCCGGACACTTCATTCGCTAGTCAATTAACAAAATGTAAGTACTGGTGTACTTGAGAATTATATAGCAGATGCGGGTATAAGAACATGTATTGCCACTCCCAATGATGCTCTTATTTCCAACCCTCCCTCTTAGATTATCCCAGAATTTCACGTATTTTACCTTAGCTACATATATATTACATTCCTTTTCCAGCTGCTACACCATCTGCACCCTATCACCCAGTACAGCCTACATACAAACAACCTCCTGCACCCCAGGCCCCTCAACAACAGGACAGAAGTCTAACAGAGCTAACTGACAAAGGAGATGCTATTGTCAAACAAGTGAGCTTTTATACTTCTCTATTATGCCTACATTATAGAATACCCAATCAGATGCTAGCTTTTTACAATATTCACAAGTTTGTATATTGATTGGTTGATTACAGCTGTAATTGTCTTGTAGGTAATATCAGGTGATACTCTATTGATACGAGCTCAGAAGGGACTAAATGGACCTCCGACAGAGCAACAGATTACACTGACTATGATTCAGGGACCTAAACTGGGTAGGAGACCTGGACCTAGAGACACGGACAGTAGTGAGGGTACACAGGATGAAGTAAGTTTCCTCTTTTTATGTCATAAACTGTGTGTCCTCTCGTTATCATGGTCCCTTGAGCTTCAACATACAGGGAGTTGGCTGTAGTTATTATTATTATTGTTTACAGCCATACGCATGGGCTAGCCGTGAGTTTCTGAGACAATTAGTCATAGGAGAGCTAGTTCAATACAGTGTAGAGATTACAGTAAAGAATAGCAAGAAAATAGCTAAGGTTATGTATAACAACGGTTAGTGGTGATAGGTATTTGTGTATGTGATTGTTGATTGAGTTGTTTTGTTTAGAAAATTTGTCTGAGAAAATTGTTCGAGCCGGATTAGCTAAATTGAGAGAGCAGCCTTCTAAGAAAGGCACTGAGTATGTGTTTGTTTGTTTGTTTGTTTGTTTACCTGTTTGTGTAATTATTTGTTTACTTGTTGTATAGAGAGTATGACAGAATTGTACAATTCAAAGAGGAAGCAGAGGCACTTAAGCTGGGAATGTATTCCATGGTTACAACAGACTCTATCAGGAATGTTCAAACAATTAACCAAGATACTTCTACACAATTTGTTGACAAACACAAAGGAAAAATATTGGACGGTAAGTTTATAAGTATATGAACCATGGATATTCTGATGCGTTATTTTGCTGTTTTATTTATAAACAAACACACACACACACACACAATTCAATATATGGCATTATTCATATAGGAATAGTGGAACAGGTCTTAAATGGCAACACCTTAAGGTTATGTATTCCCTCTACACATCAAAACTTCACAGCTCAGATAACCGGTATCAGATGCCCCTCCCGCGATGATCCTCAAGATGACCCTGAGCTGGGCCTCAGGGCTAAGTACGCTGTAGAAATACGATTGTTACAGAGAGATGTGAAGATAAGATTTGATGGTATTAATAATCAGGTTCCTCTTGTTACTATACTTCATGTGGTGAGTACTCTCTAATCTAATTAACAAATTGAATAGTAGACCCTCTATATGCTTATTTGTTATGTAACCATGGATGGTGGATTTGTTCTACGTCATTTTAAGGCATTCTTCGCTTGGTTGGTGAGGGCAGTTAATATAATATCAAATACATCCCCATCCATGGTTAAATAGCTAATAAGCATGTATAGATAATTTTGTAAGAACATTTGTGGCACGCGACACAACTACGAGCCCATTATTTTTTAGATGCGAAAAATGATTGATATATAATTGCCGATTTTGGCTCGAAGAAGCATAAATCAAAAATGAGTCATATATGGTGAATTATATCATATTGTTATTGTTTGTTATTGTTTGTTATTGTTTGTTTTTGTTTGTTATTGTTGTTATTGTTTGTTATTGTTTGTTATTGTTTGTTATTGTTGTTATTGTTTGTTATTGTTTAGAGAGGAAACATAGCTGAATATCTAATACAAGAAGGTTTCGCTAGAGTAATGCAATGGAGTCAAAAACACCTTCCTGACCAACAAACAAGAGATAAATACAAACAATTAGAGAATGCTGCCAAACAGAAAGGTGTGAAAATATGGTTAGGAGCACCTCCTCTTTCTTCCTCACAATCCTACTCCACGGACAAGAAAAAATATCAAGCAAAGGTAAATATATTTGTCTCATCAGTAGGGGGACAGTTTTGTCCAAGGGATCCAGCACCATAGGTTTCGGAACCGCAGAAATAGAGGCCCAAAAGTACCCTTTGTAGAGACCTTATCGCCCCCATTTAATAGTCTCATATTCTGTCTGATACAATAGGTACTCGAGATTGTCAGTGCAGAACAGCTGATCCTTAAGACAGGTGACAAACAGGATTCTATTCAGAAAGTATTTCTGAGTTCAACTCGAGGTCCCCCCAGAAAGGAATTTGAATCCTCAAGACCAACTCGTGCCCTCTACGACCAACCGTTCTTCTTTGAAGCTAGAGAATTCCTCAGGAAATGGCTTGTTGGCAAGAAGGTTAGTTTGGTTCTTTTAAGTTCTTAACTCGTAGACCCGTTCCAGAGGTATATACAAATTTTGAGATCTGATGGACCCCACTGTTGTTCGTGGACCACCAAGAGGTCAATTGACTCCAGAGTGTGAACCTATATTTTGAACCAATAAAATTCCAGTCTCAGATAGGCATATGAATGAATACCAGATGTAACTTGTACATTCCATTTAACTCCATTTCTACAATATTTTATTAAGGAATTTGTGGGAGAAAACAATATTTCCTTGAAAGTCTGTTTGTCTCATTTTTAACAGGAAAATACTTCTCTATTTAGAGGTGTTATTTGAAATCAAAAGATAATTAGTCTTAAGTAGAGGAAATGTGAGATTTAAAATGAATCAGAGGTGTGAAATCGAGTCGCACAGTGAAGCTCTCTGTCCTGTATTTACAGTAAAAGCATTATAACTCACGTTTTTAGGTGTCAGTAGAGGTTGACTACACCAGACCACCTCAGGATCAATACTCAGAGAGAATATGTGTTACCATCATTGCACCACAGGGTGCAGGTGGTGGGACTAATGATAATGTTAAGAATGTAGCAGAAGCTCTGATTATTCGTGGGCTCGGTCTGGCTATCCGACACAAAGGAGGTGATGATCTGCGATCACAGCACCTAGATGCTCTTATGCGTGCAGAGGGTATAGCTAAAGATGAAGGGAGAGGACTACATGCTAAGAAAATGCCGGATAATGCCATATTAAAGGTGGCAGAGTTGTCTACTGTAAGTTAGTCAGATTACTTCCTCTTTTATCTTACATTTATTGATATTATCTAAATTAATAATTTCACACACTTTTGGCGATTAATTATATTTGACACTTTTTGGGTGGAATTCAAAAGATCTGCGGTTCCAACATTTCACCCATGGACCCTGTGGCTGTTATAGGGGGCAGATGGGGAATCTCCCAGATTTGAAAATCTTGTCCCCTCCCCGCTCCGAGTACGACAGATCTAGAACTATTCCTGACACCCAGTGGGCCTTTAACCTCCAATTTAGTAACCGCTATCTTCTGTTCTACAGTAGAACCTCGTTAATACGTACACCAAGGGACCGTCGAGATCTGTGCTCTTATCCGGAGTACGTATTAACCGGAAATTCGTATTAACGCAGTTTCACTGTATTTATATTATATTATCTAGGATGTATCCAAAGCTCGAACATTCCAATCCTCTCTTCAACGTAGCGGTAGAGTTAAAGCTGTGGTAGAGTATGTTACTAGTGGTAACAGATTTAGAGTTTATATCCCAAAGGAGCAGATCTTGATATCATTTATCCTGACAGGGATAAGTTGTCCTAAAGGACCTGGTGGTCCAGTACAACAGGGACAAGAAGAACCTTATGGTATAGATGCTATTAACTTCTCTAAAGAGAAAGTGTTACAACATGACGTGAGTATTATTATTTATTTAGTTTGTGGCTTCATGCCCTTATAGGTTAGATTTCCGAATCAGTCATTCTGCCACTCTGCCACTCCAGTCTGTTACTAGTAAACTCCAGATATTTCGCTGCTGTCACTGTTTTTCATCATTTTATTAACATACACAATTATTCAAATGGTAGCTTTCGCTGTCAAAGGCCAAATAATCGACTTGTTCAAACATACTTCTTCTCTTAAGTACTGACTAATAGCTTACAGAGAGTAAATAGAAAAGTAACTATAAACACACAAATAATCACTATACTCTTCTAAAGGAGAATAGAGATTAGAAAGTTGTAGAGATAATTTCTATTTTTTCATATTTCTTCTGTATCTCTGCTATTTGTGTGTTGTCTGTATCGAAATAGAAGCGAAAGATTGGCATATCTAAATCGTAAATATCTTCATAATATCCAAATGGTTCGCTTTCAGTTCCTATCACCAAATCGTATTTCATGGGGTATATGTCAACATCAGATTTATTTGGTATATCTCTGCAAATTTTCATAATGCGACACTCAGTTATGCTTGCTCTACTCAATCTTTCGTCATTATCACCTTTTATTCTTTTTATCTTGAACGATATGTCTCCATCTGGTTGCCTTTCATCGGTTATCTGCAGTTTGTATCCATGTACATAAAATTCGGGACCTTTTGATTGTTTATCCATGTCCCATTCACACCCATCTAGGTCTTTCTTGCATTTAACTTTCAGTTCCAATTCATCTAGCCTATTTTCTAGGGAAACTAATTGTTTGCGTAGCATATTAATATGCACTATGTACTGCTGTTCATTATGCAGGGGTAGATATTCTCGTTGGATAGACTCTTCACAAGATTCTAAATATGTGTCTTCTAACATTTCAAAGGGACAATATAGCTTGAATTTTTTACACTCTTCATTATGCTCATCAACATCTTTTCTAATGACTTCTTTAGCACATCCATTCGGACAATCAATCTTGCATTCAGGACATTCTTCTAGATGATCCTCCAGGTCCTCCGCTAATCCAGTCCGTGCACAATATTCACATGATACATTACGTAATGGACAAAGCTCTTCCTCATGAATACTTTTATCAAATCTTTTGAGAGTTTCGCCACAATGTAGGCTACATCTTATGGATACATGTTTGCATTCTTCTAAGTGTATTTCAGCTTTAGATAATTCTCCTTTCCAATCGCATTCTGTAAGCAATGGACATCTTATCTTGAGCTTAGAAATAGAATCTCTCACCTTTTGAATTGGCTTACAGCCACCAAGTTTTGAACATGTTTTACAACTAATGGTTGAGGAATGTAATACACTAACTACAGCATCTCTCATTATTCCTTTACAGACAGGACAAATTACATAATTCTGCTCCAGTTCTGTCAAGTTGTTTATCAAATAATCTTCCTTATATCCGCAGTACCTCTTCAGGCCGAAAATAGGAGAAGAACTCTTTATGTAGAGAATTTCATTGTAATCATTAGGTATGCCTAAGTAGATTGTTTCTATGGTAGGAATCTCTCGAAAACAGTCGTAAAATGGATATACATTGCTTGCCATTTTACTAATTGTTTATTATAGATGTATATTATTCTATTATGTATTGTTTGTGTTTGATATGAGCATACAGTAATTATTTCTGTAACTTGAGCTCCCCAATAATTTGTGATACAACTTAAGGCAGATAATGTTTATGTGAGTATTTGTGAGTATTTGTGAGTATTTGTGAGTATTTGTGTGTTTATGTGAGTATTTGTGTGTTTATGTGAGTATTTGTGTGTATTTTGCAGGATATTATTCATATCATCATTTCTACTGTATTTACTCAATTTTATAGAAACTTGTGCAGTTCCATTGATATCCGGTCTTGTTGCCTCAACATTTCTTGGCTTGGTAGCCCTCACTCGCTCTCAGTGATGTAATATTATCTTAGAAACTACAAACCTTTATAATGCAAATTAATTGAATTAGCACTTTAAGAAGTAACTCTATTTCATAGTATTTCAGTACTGAGAGCTCATCAGAGGGAGACACTTAAGTTCGCTCTCCTGTTCACACCTTTAGAGATTAAGACACCAAATTTGGCATGTATACTCGTAGTGACATCTAGTTATACACCTTATAATTCACACCTGTTCACTTTATGCCAATTAGATTGTATATCGAAGTAATTACCGTCGTCCTTTGAGCTTCAATATTACGGGAGTTACTGTATTCATGAGGCTATATACATCTATAGGTTAATATTGAAATAGAGAACATTGACAAGAGAGGTAGCTTCATAGGGACACTACTCTATGAGGGCAATAAGAACCTTGCTCGTTCACTCGTGGAGGAAGGATTAGCTTATCTTCACAGCTCTGCTTACGGCGCCCTATACGACACATTATCTGCAGCTGAGAGGGAGGCTAAGAGGAGGAGGATACGGATATGGGAGACGTATGATGCATCACAAGCTGAAGACGAATAGTTAGTTATATGTGATTATAATTAGTAGAATATACGATCCTTATAATTTGACCTGATTTAACTGATTAAGGTGCTAGCTTGATTATTAGCACATCTTATCTGAGTTCTGCTTATGTCAAGGTGTTACTTTATGATATATTACTCTATAGTGTATCTTCTACACGTGATAGCAGAGACACCGAGGACTCTTCAAACTATGTAGACCATCAGGTATCAGATCCCTTGTCCACTGCCAGGGAAATGATAGTCACAGAGGTACACAACCCAAACTCCCTCTGGGCACAACCTGTGACCACTGCGGACGCTGTTAGGGACTTTTCAGCTAAAATGAAAGAGCACTTCCTTACAAACCCTCCCACAGGACTTATTACCTTGAGGAGGAATATGAAAGTTGCTGCAAAGTTAGTTCCGTATTTAATTCCATATTGTTTCATTTCTAGTCCCATACAAATGAACCTACACAAACTGGGAACAGGGTAGCAAGGTTGTGTCAGTTTCAGTTTAGTTTAATTTGATTAAAACATTTTGGAATTTTCTACATATTTGTCACACTTTGGTTGCTAGGTTTATGGATAATGAATGGTACAGAGCTGAAATACAGCAAATGGTCTCACAGGACAAATTCGCAGTTCACTATATAGATTATGGGAATACTCAAATATTATCTCCTGATCGTATAGCTAGGCTACCCGACCAATACGCCTCTCTCCCCCCTCAGGCGAAGGAGTTCCAGCTGTTTCTAACTGTGCCACCTCAAGATGTAGGTATACTATCTAGCACGATACATGATTACTCATATTTTCACACCTTTTGGGCTATATTAACTAAGAGAATTTTGACACTTACAAATGTCTAACATGATTAGTTAGAAAAAATTTTCGAAATATGTTTAGTCTCAATAGTCCGCCGTAATTCAATTAGTGAAAATGTCGTCACAGACTTTGATTTGAGATTTGTGTTGTTTTTAGGAGGAATGGTGTAAAGAAGCGCAGAGAGAGCTTCTATTCTTAACACTCAACAAACACGTATTTGTAAACACACAACCTAAACAACAAACTACTGCTAATGTTACTTGTGTAAGTTATGAGAATGTTGTTGTTGTTGTTGTTGTTGTTGTTGTTGTTGTTGTTGTTGTTGTTGTTGTTGTTGGTGTCTTGTTGATATTATTGTTTACTACTTAGGATCAAGCATTAATATACACATCTCAAGATACAGATAGTGATGTAGCCAGAACCTTAATCTCTGAAGGATTATTATTAGTTGATAATAAGAGGAGAGATAGAAGAAATAAACAACTGGTAAACAAACAAACAAAAACAAACAAACTAACTAACTAATAAACCTATCAAAACACAATCTGTACCGACAGCTTACCCTCAATTGAATCTATTCAAAGTTGGAGGCACTAAGTGTATTTGAGTGAAATTTAACTCTCTAAAGTACGAATAAAACAACAAACAAACAAACAAACAAACAAAATGTTTACAAATCTATTTCTACATACAGTTAGAAGAATATCAACACATCCAAAGAACTGCTAAACAAAACCACTTAAACGTGTGGCAGTACGGTGATATCAGAGAGGACTTTGTCCCAGAATTTGGTTACACTCCTAAATCCAAAACTCCTGACAAGAAGGAGGCAGCCACGAAGACCCCTGCCAACCAACCAGCGAAGGAGAAGGAGTCCGCCAAGAAGAAGTGACAGGAGAACAGATAGGAGACTATAGGCTAATGGGAATTTAGATTTTAGTTGTGAATTAATTTCGCTAGCAAATCCATTCATTCATTTGTTTGTTTGTTTGTTTGTTTGTTTGTTTATTATTTGTCAAGATAGGATGATAGTATTTATTGCCATTAGTGATTGTCAATGATCATCCATCTCTATTCTCTTATACTTAATTACTTACAGTTTAAAAGGGTACACAAGGTGTAAATATGATCTCCCAAGCAGAGAGGTGATATTCTTTCAGGGGGAATTTCTCGTTACTGCATGGCTCTTTCGACAATTCACCTCAAATATGCAAATCCTCATTTATTATTGTTATTATTTACTAATTTAGAGAATGGATAGTCTACATGAAATATCAGGACAAGATTTAAGTGATTCTCTAACAAATGTTGCTCTATTATCCCAGAACTATACTTACATGGATACACAATGTATGGTGAGTATGCATACGTTTATTAGCGGTACATAAAATGGCGCATGAGATCCTATTTATGTCTCCCCCATGTCCCCGTAGGTATACCAGGGTTCCCAATCATATGTAGTTACCAGGAGGGTAATTCTCACTTGTCAACACCCCCGAGAAGTTTTGATATTTTTGCTATATTTTGGATTATTTGGGCGGTAATATCTTAAAATTCATGGGAAAACATTGAATATCCCAGGAAATTAGTTAAATGAGTTTGTAGTACGGCCTCAATTGATTTGACGCCTCATATGTAATTTCCCTTTTTCAGATCTCACCGGGATCTCCGGCTCCAGACTTCACTTTCGAATCTTTCATGTCTGACACACTACAGGGACCTAATCTAGACACGGGAGATGATTTAGTTACTTTCATAGAGAGATTCACAAATGAAATACAGGAGCCTTCAACCAATCAGATCGTTAGCTCTCAGCCTACTTTACAAGATGAAAACTCTCAATTCTTATTGGCTAATATTGTAGGTTCCACTAGTGATCTCCTAGAGCCATTATTGTCCCCTGACTGCGGAACTGACAAACTTCTCTCAGATGTTTTGTTCCAGGAAACTGATGCGTGTATGCATACCACCGTACAAAGCTCGTATCCAGGAAGTGACTTACATGAACACGAGGATACTATTTCTGGAGTTAAGATTGAAAGTCCTCGAAATGAAAATTCAGGAGTAGAAATACCCCGATCAGAAATGGAAGGTTAATTTTTGGCTATAGTCCGCAATGCATGACCATTTATATACGTCAACTCCTGTTATATCTAATACGGATATATCTAAACACCCGCCGCTTATATCGAAGTGTGAAATTGTACAAATATGGCCCCAAACGGTCAAAGTATTATATATCCTATCGGTTATATCGAAGTAATTATCAGGGTCTCTTGAGCTTAGATATAACAAGAGTTTACTGTAATTTCCTATTTATAGGCGATGAACCATCAGAAGAGCCTAATGTGTCTAGTTCTGAAAACGATCAATCTGATTCGTCAGTTCCCTGTCGTATAACCCGCTCCCGATCGCTACAAGTTAAGCCAACAAAATCTCCAATTAACAAGAAGCAAACTAAAAAGCGAAACAATAATATTCCTTCAAAAACAGCAACAAAATTCCACCAAACCAGAAGTTTAGCTAAATATTCCATCCAAACGAGGAGTGGTAATAATCCAGGAAATTCCGAAGATTTTGTTTTGAAACCAAAGCGTATTAACCGCGAGAAGGTTGCTATATCTGAATTAAGATTACGTAATAGGAGTATACCAAATAGACAAAGTGTACCCCAAAATGTTACGAAAAAGAAGGCAGAAAGGATTGAGAAAATTATACCCGAAAAACCTGAAAAATCTGACAGAAATAGCAAAACAAGAAATATGAATAAATCTGAAGAAAATTTGAATTTTGTCAAGCAAAATAGTTTGGAAAATTCAAAATCTGAAGAAATCGATAACGAAAAATCAGAAAAAGATTCTCAAACAGATTCAAAAGCTAACAATTCCTTGGATACCAGTTCCACCTCAAAAATGTTAGATGTTAAAATATCAATAGTTCCATGTTCTCCACGGACACCAAAGAGTAACACAACAACTGATAAACAGGTTTGTTTACATCTTGTATATGCACATATTTGTTTTCAGGAATTTCTTGCTTATCCTTCATTACTAGCATAAATGCTAATATTCAGTGGACACATCAACTGACCGTCAAGGTTGTTCTCTTTATCCAGAGTTCGTATTAATTCGTATCTACTGTATTATCATCAATACGGGAACACCTCTGACATCCACATTTAAATGGACTATTGACACCTTTTGGAGGGTGCATCAGACCAATTTTCACTCCATAAACAGCTCCAAAGATGATATTCTAATCGATTGTAATATCTTTATTGGAGGTTGATAATTGCAGCTTCACTGTCATTCAAGGAGTCTTCTCGTGACGAAATTCGTTAGTTAACAATTCGCTAATGAGAATGTTATCGTGTCGTCCGAATAGAAGGAGAATTCTCCTACTACTTGCATTCCATTTCTTCCTCTGGTAACTAAGGATCGGGACTTCTCTCCTGAGAGAGTAAACACTTGTTTACACGAATTGTCTTCATAGCTCAACACAAACATTTGATTGTTTGTGAACTTACATCAACAGGTTGTAGCGTGTCATTGAATACCAGATCAGTTGTTAGGATTTGGAGTCTGTTTTTATTATCATCTGGTACATAAAGGTGTTGGTTTCGAGATAGAGTATTGAATTGGAAACTACCAAATCCAACTGGCTCTATACAATTTACTCTGGAGGTGATCACATATGTCAGTGACTTTAATAACCATATTTAACACCTTATAAAGTGGTTATATGACCAAAAGTTACCAAACCAGAAAGTCCACTTGCGTGTGGCCATAGCATACTCTCCCGCGTGAAATTATAAAAGCGGTTGTTAAGTATGCCATAACCCAGCTGTTCCCTACATTTTCAACCGTGGACCCCCTCCCATAGACTGCAATATATTCTGTGAACCCTGCTGTCCTCCGTGGACCACAGGTTGGGAACTGCTTCCATAGCCGATGAGAGTTTAAGAACCGCTGTTTTAAATAATAATTAATGACAAATTATTTATAGGTCATCAAGGCATCGCCAGTTATTGAACCAACCAATCCAACTCGTACCAGACTTACCCCTAATGACACCTATAACAGATTTATACCTCCACTACCTTCACCTCCTAAACGGAAGAGAGGGAGACCTCGTAAATACCCTGTCTTATCCATTGGCCACCTGAAGGCGACACCCAGTAGGCACCGTGTTTTATCCTCTGAACCACTGAGGGGGAGACCCCGTAAACACTCTCTCCCCTCCTTGCTTGATCCTCTTAGAGAGAGGACTAATAGAAGAAATCTGAAGTCAGGAGGAACATATATACCCTCTAGCTCTGATAACACAGGTATATATTATATTATCACTTGTTAGCTTCAGTTAACACTTCTAATTAACATATTACGAAGTTGAAAATTTTCCTGAATTGGACATTTTATGCTGTGATGACGTTATGGGTGTTTATTGCTGTTTTGTTGTTACTATTAATAGACTCTAGATCAGAAGAGAGAGATGAGAGTTATGCTGTAAGGAGTAACAGAACTAGAACTTATACTAAGAGACAAAGACCTGTTATGATTGCTCGATCTTATTCATCTGATGATGATGGTGAGTATACAAACAAACAAACAAACAAACAAACAAACAAATAGACAGACAAACAAACAGACAAACAAACAGACAGACAGACAGACAGACAGACAGACAGACAGACAGACAGACAGACAGACAGACAGACAGACAGACAGACGAACAAGCAAACCAATCAACTGAATAAGCATGTAACTAATTTAGAATCAGAAGATGACATCATATCTGAAGAATGCAAGCCTCTGACGTCATACTCTATATACAGACCCTCTAGACTCAGGTTCGGGTATCAGCACCCTGACCCTATCGTAGAGACAACCTCTCTGTCCAGTGTGGAACCGCCGAACATATGGTTCGACCTGTCTTTACCTAAAGATACTCTATCTAGAGTTTGTCTCTCTGATATGCAGCTAGAAGCTATTGTGTATGCTTGTCAGCAGCACTGTAATATTCTCAGTAACGGAGAGCGAGCTGGATTCCTGATTGGAGACGGTGCGGGTGTAGGGAAGGGAAGGATTATTGCAGGTGAGGAGCTATACTGCAACCCCTGCTGTTCTCAGTAAACCACCAAGGGGTCGATGGACCCAGGTGGGAACTGCTGTTACACTGGTTTATATGACACCCCTGAACAGTCGTTTAAACGATCCTTATTATCATATTTTTACAACTTTTAGAAGGTGAAACATATCAAATATTAACCTGGGTCCACACTGATCTGAAATTATGTATTACGGTTTATAGGAGGAGTCAGCAGGTGAAAATGGTTGGGAACGCTGATTTAAAGGTGTGAAAATATGATTAATACTCATATCTTACAGGTATAATACACCAGAATTACATAGAGGGTCGGAAGAAAGGTCTATGGCTCTCCGTTTCAAACGATTTGAGGTATGATGCTATGAGAGACCTCAGGGATATAGGTGCTAATAGAATAGTCCTCCACGCACTAAATAAATTCAAATATGGAAAGATTAGTGGGAAGAGGAATGGAGGTGTTAAGAAGGGAATAATATTCTCCACATACTCATCTTTAATTAGCGGATCTTCTGCTAGTGGAAAGTATAGGACAAGGTTTGTTTGTTTGTTTGTTTGTTTGTTTATTGTTTATTGTTTATTGTTTACTAAATTTGTTTTTAGGTTGAGTCAGATCCTCCACTGGTTAGGGCCACACTTTGAAGGTGTTATTGTCCTAGATGAGTGTCACAAAGCTAAGAATTTGTACCCAACTACAGCCTCTATGAAGCCCTCTAAGACTGGGAATGTTGTATTAGAGCTACAGAGAAGGTAAAGTTATAGTTTCAGTTCCAGTATATCGAGATGCTCTATTGGCATGGGCGATGTCCGTCCGTGATGTCCTGAGAAATCTATTTGTCCGATTGACTTGAAAATGGGTACATTCTGGGGTGTAGGTGTGGACCTCGGGTATAGAATTTTATGATCTAAATATTTTCACACCTTTTTGCAGTTACAGTTAAATCAATCAGATCGGAGACTTTCCACAAGTAAATATACTCCCATTCTATTGGTTCTAATTAGATTAGCGCTGTAATGCAATTATTTTAATGTTACCTGTAGTTCTGTTGGTTGTTGAGGTGTATAAGATGTAGATATAATTATTTATCATATGATTAATCATATTTTCACACCTTTTGGCTAATAATTCAAAATGATGCTAGAGGTTTCGTATCAACGCCCGGGGTATTTGGATGCCTAGAATTCAATTCTGACATTTGCAGATATCAATCATGAATATTTATTAATTGTTATTTAGACTTCCAAAAGCGCGGATTGTTTACTGCAGTGCTACAGGAGCTTCTGAAGTTAAGCATTTAGCATACATGGTGCGGTTAGGACTCTGGGGAAGCGGGACACAATTCCAAACATTCCAAGAATTCAATCGTGCTGTTGAGAAGGGAGGTGTTGGAGCAATGGAGTTGGTTGCCATGGATATGAAATTGAGAGGTAGGAATTCATTTGTAATTCTTATTCATAATTTTGCCCCCAGATTACCAGTAAATAAACATTTTTGGTATTTTAACTGTAAAAACTACAACAAAATATAAGAATTAACTTTCTTCGATTAGTGGCCGATATAACATATTTTGAACATTCCTCATCTCCGAATTCATCGCTCTTTTCTTTTGTATTCGTCTAACAATTGCTCTTAGAACGATCAATAAATGCAGCATAAACGAGAAGAATAGCATTAGCATAGTTATAAAACTAATAACATATGTAAAAACATGATGTATATCATGTAACACCTTCTTATCATCATATTTGACACTATTAAATGGGTCCCGAATGTGCAGCGTCTCTTCTAAAAACTGGATTTTTATGAAAATCCCAACGAAAAAATACTGTATTATCGATATGACCAATTCGCTTAAGTATAATACCAAATTCGTTGTGTATAACATTGCGCCATATTTGAAATTTTCACACATCGCGATCAAATTTTTGTATAAGTCCATATCTTCAAAATAGGCATCGATTCTTCTTCTACGTAGAACGCAATATAGTTTTTTCGCTTTTCTGACGTAGACAATTATCTGAGCAACACAGATACCAATTGTGTAGATTGGAACGCATTCACTACGCCAGCCTGGTATGAGGCTAATAGTCCATCCAATAGCCAATTGGATTACAAGCCAAATAAACAGCGGGTATTCGTTGAAATTTATCTCTCGTTTTGTGTCGTAGGCCTTCGTGAGGTATGACGTAAGCATGCATACCAATGACCCCAAAAATATGAATATTGTCATGGAAATTATCACCAGAACATCGTATAAGGTGTCGTTCTCCAAAACTTCTGCGAATTGTGGGAGAGTATTGTTTTGGGAATTCTCTTTTATCTGTGGATATGAAATTATGATCCAAAAGAATACATGTAACCATGATTCAGTGAATGAAATGATAGTTAGAAAAACAGACTTTTTGTAGTCGATCACCGCGTTGATGTACCGTTCCCTCTCGATATGATTTGTGTATCCTTTGATCGCTTTTATCTTCCGTTTAACATACTGTATGTGATTGATAAAATGCCCAGACCATATAATTCCAAAAAACACGACACCAAGTGAAAACACTACTCCCAAAGCATTCAATACAAATACAGGAATATGGATATACGCTTTGTTTTGTAAATATTTCTCCATTGAAACTATTAATTGTTTGTTGTTTGAGTTGTATTTATACAAACAAAGTTGATTTATTAGTACATCATTTTTACCTAATTGGAGTTAGACAGATTCCTCTCCTAGATATAATAGCAGAACAATATCTCCCATTTTCCCTCAGCAAAATCACAGTAATATATTATACATTACAATTTTAACTGTCAGAGTTTCAAAATGAAAGTTTTTGGTAATATTATACTAGAATTCCCCTATCAATACTGATGGCATCATAATCAAATATTCTTAAAATACGAGACAATTCCCGAAGCATTCTTTCAGTAACTGGTTTATCATTTTATAATAAGCTGATTTGGCCGTAGGGATTTTAGGTTTGTAGCTACATACTTCTAACGATTGTGATTCTCATGCGTATAAATCGGGCTATTTTAATTATTCTATAGAACACATTCAGGTTCTTAATTATATTTGTCTCAAATCATGGCTTAAAGGAGCGTCCCACGTGTCTAGCAAATCTCTGATTGACTCGTTCGCTTTGTCCTGCTCCCATAGACTACAAATACAAATATTGAGATCCTGTGGACCCCCTGCTGTTGTTCCTGGATCACCAAGGGGCACATAGATCCCATGTTGGGAACAGCTGGCCCTCGAATAAACTGTCCCTTCAATAATCGGCGGTAATATAAGTATATGAAAGTTTATTTGTAAATATGTGAATAAATATTCGTGATTCTAATTCCATTTTTCTCACTGGTATTCTCCAGTTAAGTATCCGTCACTATTGGACTCCTTTTTTCACTTCTCCGCAGTAAATTTTTCTTTGATTGCTTCAATTTCTGTCTCAGTTTTTTGTATGGTGTCATGTGGTTCAATTGTGTCACCTTTCATCTCAGAGTTTGGCTGTGGGTTGATTAGAGAGTTGTAGAATGAGACAGGGACTGCTTCTTCTAATGGAGCTATTAGTTGTGTAGAAGCATCTGGAACAGTTTCAATCGTAATCTAGAATAGAATTATTACAAATTAAACTGGTATAACTCGGTCAGTTTGGGGTCTAATGCATCAATCATAGGTTCATTGAATAGCCCTAACAATTCTCTATAGCACTGTACCAGAGATTTCCTATTAGCACATATAACGAACTCAGAATTCTTGCAAAGCCTTTTATCAAATTTTTTCCTAGAAATCGTTGTGGATAAATGATTTTGCCCGATTTCAGTGATAATTATCAAATTGATTTGTATTTACTTGTACTTAATGGAATTTTTGGGTATCGAACATCCCCCCCATGTAGCATGCATCCTTGGTGGGACTAATATCTAACTTACACTCTGCTTGACAACTTCACTAGCTCTCTCTTTCGTTAGCACATATTTATACAACCTAAAGTGTTGTAACAATGATAAACTAATAAACTGGAGAACACTCTTCAATTGCTCCTCTGACAACCCAGTTAGACCCCCTACATACCCTTCGACACCCCCTCCTCTCAGTTTCCCCTCAATCTCGGAGATCAATTTCTTTTTGTCCGTCTCCTCGAACGATATTGAATGATAGAGGTCGTAAATAAAACCAAGGAATGTTGAAATATTTTCAGTTTCGAATCCTTGCTTATTTGCCCAGTAATAAGCAAAGAGTAGGAAGTCTCTCTCGATTTTAGTTTTCATATCTGTTTTTGGATCTTTTGCAAGTGTTAGAAGTTTGGTAAATGTGTCGTTTAAAGTGTCCGGTGTGTCGACTAAAGTGGCGAGTTGTTCTAGATCTTGAGGTGCGATAATTTGTGTCGGTGTATCGAGTTGGATTGGTTCCGGTTTAGACAGTGATAAGTCAGGAAGAGGCGAACCAGCTGCTGGTAGTTTCGTAGGAGACTTTTTCATAGTTGTTGTTGTTGTTGTTGCGGAATTTTTTCCCTGAAACTAAACTGTATTGAAATTTATTCCCAATTTTGTGGTTGTATAATAATATCAATACATGGTACGCCGGCTCCGTTTGTGGAGGTTGCATAACATTCAGGTCAAACTGGCCTCTACCCACTTAAGCAGAGTTACTTTACTATATTTTCTAGGCCTATATGTGTCAAGACAGCTGAGTTTTAATAGCGTACAGTTCCAAATACAAGAAGTTCCTCTAACACAAGCTTACATAGAAGTATACAACATAGCTTGTAAATTCTGGGTTGAATGCAGACAGAAATTTCTTGAAGCTTTGAAGTTACTATCTTTTGACAATCGCAAAATGAAGTATGTAATGGCGCTATTTTGGGCAGCACATCAGAGATTCTTCAAATACTTGTGCATTGCTTCTAAGGTTAGTTAATATGGGTTGTCTAGGGTGCTTATTCAGCAACCCAAGAAGGATACAAAGTGTTATCCTAGGAGAGTGTCAGTAAGATAAATGTGTCGTCCCAGGATTCCTGCATTTACCTCTGAGTAGAACCTCGTTAAGGTGTCATAATGTGTCCCCAAAGTGGTTTTTTGGTTAGCCACTCTATGCGTTAAATATTCGCTATTCAAGCTACATATTCGATAAGTGTAGTGGTTTCTGAAGTTGTGGACTTAGTGGTTCAAACGACACATTATTTACTGCTTATCTGGAGTTACGAGGTTCTACTGCAGCAGTTCCCAACCTTATTTACCCTTTATACGAATAGAACACATTCTCTACCCCTCCCATATCCTGCAGTACAAATCTGAGATCCTGTGGGGGTCTATGAACCCAAGATGGGGAATGTATAACCGCGTTAATTCTCACACCTTGAAGACATATTCCTGTTAGGTACAAGGAGCAGTACGCCTAGCTAAACACGCTATACGTGACAATATGTGTGTAGTGATAGGACTACAGAGCACTGGAGAATCCCGTCTCTTAGATGTCCTAGAAGAGAGAGGAGGCGAGATTAGTGAGTTCGTTTCTTCTGCTAAAGGAGTACTTGTTACTCTAATTCAGAGACATTTCCCTGCTCCGTATACAAGTGTTAAGAAGAAAGTTATACGCAAAGATGTTGATAATGGTATGTAATATTTTCTCATATTTATATTTGTCTATAAAAGACCACTTTAGAAAGCCTTCTCCTCCCATAAATCCATATTTGACAATACAGGGGGACTCTGCTTAATAGCTTCGCAGGTTAATCGGGTCATTTCCTACAGTTTGTCTGTAATTTATAGACCTATACGGACACTGGTACCATGAACCATTCTTTGTTTAGATCTGAAATCAGCTGTCCAAGCAGAAGCTTCAGATTCTCCAGTTGGTTCGAATCCTGAGAGAGATAGTGCTCTAGAATCTGACAATTCTAACTCTGACACCTCTGAAGTTAATTGGGAGGCTGTTCCTTCTGGTGACCCCGGGGAGAGTTTGTACACAAGGTAGTGTTTATTTTGTTGTTGTTTTGTTGTTTGTTTACAAATTAATATACAGATATATAAGTTCGTCTGAAACAAGTGCAGAAGATCTCAATCCATTTGCCGAAGGCTCAGTACCATGGCTAGCCACTAAGAAAACGAAAAAATTGAAATTAGGTTTGTTTACACAACAAATTTGGATTATAACACCTTTGTAAATCTGTTAGAATGTATATATTACATGTATAGATATAGAAGATGATATACCACCTGAACCTGAACATTCTTCTCCGGTTGCTAAGCAACCACAGGTGTTAGAAATGAAAGAAGAATCTCCAAAGACAGACCCAAGAGATGTGTATCAGATAACTAAAAATATGAAGCAGGATCTGCTTGGTAGAGTGGAAGAAATCGGAGTAGTTCTACCTAACAACACCTTAGATGAATTGATTGATTGTCTGGGCGGGCCTAGTCAGGTATTCATTTGTGTTAATATTTGACACCTTCGCTTCGTTATCAGGAATGTTGTTAATTCCGGTGTATTCACCTGTGTCAACAAGGTTTCAGTATTGTGGCTCAGTCGATTCTCCATTCCACTCTCCTGTTCACACCTTTAGAGATTAAGACACTAAATTTGTCATATATACACGTAGTGACTTAACGTCAAAAAATTTTTATTGTGTATATTTCACACCTTCACACCTTTTCATTTTTGCTCAATGCAATGAGATTGTAGGCTTTGGGAAATTAGGATATTTACAACCTGTACCAACTGCCATTATTTTGCACTATAAATGTCATTTGAACTTAGTGCCTTCAAAATTACAGCTGTCCGCACAGTTGAAATGTTTTTATACTTCAGGTATCAGAAATGACTGGTAGGAAAGGTCGTGTTGTAACACAAAACGTTGATACAGCAGTTGATGAAATGGAACCAGGGATTAAGTACGAGCGCAGGTCATGTCTGGATGTTCCAATAGACCTCCTCAATATGGAGGAAAAGAGACGGTTCATGGATGGTGAAGTTGATATCGCTATTATCTCAGAAGCTGCTTCTTCTGGTATATCCCTACATGCTGATAAACGGTAGGACACTTTCAACTTCTGTCAACACCCGTTACATCGAACATGGATATATCCATATGCCCTATGAAAAATATCCAAATATGGTCCCAAACTGTCAAACTAACATAATTGTCTTCTGCTATATCTAAGTATTTCTCATGGATCCCTTCAGCTTCGATAGAACGAGAGTTGACTGTAGTTCCGTAAAATTCCAATCTTTCCAATTAGCTCTTGACAACAAACAAATTCCATCTGGTTATGCTGTAACTATGTTGTTAAGTATATTATACTCTGTCGCTATTTTTAGCTACAAGAACCAAAAACAGAGACTACACATAACATTAGAGCTTCCATGGACAGCTGATAAAGCAGTACAACAATTCGGTAGAACACACAGGTCTAACCAAGCTATGCCCCCTCAATATCTATTCTTAATATCTGAGCTAGCTGGTGAGAGGAGGTTCGCATCTGTCATAGCTCGTAGACTAGAGAGTCTGGGGGCTCTGACTAGAGGGGACAGGAAAGCAGCTAGTGTCGAGTCAAATGATTTCTCCAGGTAACCCCTTCCTTCCGAAAATTTAGAGAATTTTCCATTGGACTTCTCCGATTAATTAGAATTCATATTTGCACGAATTTCCCTTGCTAATACAATTTGCTCTTTATTCTTGTAGATTTAACTTTGATACAAGAGACGGCCTCCTAGCTCTAGATTCTCTTCTCCGTTGTTTGATAGGGAGAGTATCTCCACTAGCTAGTTCGCTCAGATCAGCTGATATATCCACCAGACAGGCTGCTATAAATGCTCTCATAACTGTTGATATTCTGTCTAGAACTCCTAAAGGGAAGATTACTCTAGACAAGGAGAGCAACAGTGTATCTAAGTTCTTGAATAGACTACTAGGTTTGTTTGTTTGTTTGTTTGTTTGTTTGTATGTTCATCAGTTTGTTTATTTGTTTATTTATCACTAGGAATAGAAGTACAACTACAAAACACCATATTCCAATGGTTTCTTGATACATTTGATTTCCTAGTGAAGCAAGCTAAGCGGTTAGGTAACTGGGATAATGGTATAGTAGAGATGGGCACTAATGCTGGAGAGGAAGTTGAAAGGATCAAGATGGAGGAATTCTTGGGTTAGTTGTTGTTTTGCTGTTGTTTTTCTGTCAATTGTTGAGATCATATCCCGCCTAACCGTGCCCAAACCTGTCCTCATTTGCTACGAGACATACTATACGCTATGTCCCGCAAAGAAATCAATAACCCCAGGGGATAATCCAGAGTTGGCTAGCATACTTCACCATTTCCTCTCCACTTTTCTTAAAACCCTATTATCCATGGTTAATATGCGATTATTACATGCAACTTCACACTTTCACACCTCGAAGATATTACTCTACTTCCTAGCATTCAAATGCATAGTCATACACTTTAATAATATAATATTGAATCCTATTATTCCTACAATTGCATTAGAATTAGCGAAGCAGTAGAAATCTAATTGAAAGAGCAAAACTGGTTTTACCAGTTCATGAATTTTCTGTGATACATTTTTACTATTGTTTCAATGTAACTGGACTTACAAGATTTTCCTCTCCAACAATAGTTATGGATTCTTCTCCATTCTCTGCTTTATAATGCCCTTTCTTCAGAGTTTTATCATATTCTATAATATTTCACGAATATTGGATTCACGAATTTCGTTCGCGACTGTGTAATCTCCACAACCAAACGTGACCTGTGGGAACAGTGGTCTTCCGGAAACGGAGTGAAAATATATTGAGCGAATTCATGCTAGTAGTTACATACAATGAACCTCCATAGACGGGGAATTTGGCGGTAGGTAGCATATTTCGGACAGAATTGTATGTGAGACCCACTGATTTTGAGAGGGGACAATAGCCCTACCTGATCTCCTTAACTAATTTATGAATAAACACTAACAAATTAGATTTCAAACGATTAATATGGTTTCTATTGCACCGAGTCAATACGATCTTCCTGACCACGCTACTTCTCTTCTCGAATTCAAAGAACGATTAGACGTAAACCTACTCGATCAAGTTATATCTTGTATGCTCCAAGGTGGCGGACAACATCAACACCTTGCACAGCAACTCCTAACTCGGCTAAAAGAACATCCAGACGCTTGGACACGAGTAGACGCGATCCTTGAGTACTCCAGCAACGAACAGACCAAATATTTTGCCCTCCAAATCCTTGAAGGTGTTATAAAAACTAAATGGAAAGCATTACCCCATGAGCAATGTGATGGTATTCAAAAGTATATTGTAGCTCTTATTATTAAAATATCAAGTGAGCAACCAGAAATGGAGAAACACAGATTCTATCTCAACAAGTTGAATGTTATTCTAGTTCAAATTGTCAAGCAAGAATGGCCAAAGAACTGGCCTACTTTCATATCAGACATAGTCGGCGCGTCGCGGACTAACGAGTCTCTCTGTCAGAATAACATGATAATTCTGAAACTACTCTCTGAAGAAGTTTTCGATTTTTCAAGCGGGCAGATGACACAGGCGAAATCGCGTCACCTTAAGGAGTCCATGTGTTCTGAATTCTCTGAGATTTTCAATTTATGCGTGTATGTAATGGACAATTCATCTTCATTCGGTTTAGTTGAAGCCACTCTCCAGACACTCCTAAAATTCCTTAATTGGATTCCATTGGGATACATCTTTGAGACAAAACTCTTCACTACTCTAATATATAAGTTCCTTCAAATCCCTCACTTCCGAAACGTCACATTGAAATGCTTGACTGAGATAGCTAGTATCAATAATGAGACTTATAATGAACAATTCTTGCTGCTATTCACACTGGTTACGAGTCAGTTAAAATTACTTCTGCCTCTGTCTACGAACATAAGGGAAGCTTACCAGTCGGGGAGAGACGATGAACAACATTTTATCCAGAACCTAGCTCTGTTTTTTAGCTCGTTCCTCCGTGAACATGGTGAACTATTGGAATTGAAAGCTGAGTTACATAATACTCTTTTAGAAGCTCTGCATTACCTCGTGTTGATATCAGAAGTTGATGAGACAGAGATTTTCAAGATATGCCTCGATTACTGGAGCATTCTCGCTCAGAATCTTTACAAACTCCGGTTCCGTTCTCTCGGGGCTATTAGTGGACAGGCCTCTGGACAGACAGGCAGTGCAACTAGTCTCCCAGGTCTAGCACTCTATGAGGACATTCTGTCACGTATACGACAGGTCATGATCAGTCGTATGTGTAAACCCGAGGAAGTATTGATAGTTGAGAACGAGCAGGGTGAGGTTGTACGTGAATTCATGAAGGACACTGACGCTATCAACATGTACAAAACTATGCGAGAAACGTTAGTGTATCTAACACATCTTAATTTCATAAACACAGAACAGATAATGACTGAGAAACTAGCACGACAGGTCGATGGCTCAGAGTGGTCTTGGAAGAATCTCAATACTTTATGCTGGGCAATCGGTTCAATAAGTGGGTCCATGCATGAAGAGGACGAGAAAAGATTTTTAGTGACAGTTATCAAGGAATTGTTGTCACTATGTGAAATGAAACGCGGGAAAGACAACAAAGCTATAATTGCCTCGAACATTATGTACATTGTAGGTCAATACCCGAGATTCTTGAAAGCACATTGGAAGTTCCTTAAGACCGTGGTGAACAAACTGTTTGAATTTATGCACGAAACACACGAGGGTGTCCAAGATATGGCATGCGACACATTTATAAAAATAGCACAAAAGTGTCGTAGACATTTCATAATGGTTCAACGCGGGGAGGCTGAGTCATACGTGGAGGAAATTCTACATAATATATCTGGACTCATTTGTGATCTTGAACCTCAGCAAGTGCACACATTCTATGAAGCTGTTGGCTATATGATATCAAGTCAAACTGACCCTGATTCGCAAGAAAAGCTCATCGTGAAATACATGTCACTCCCCAATCAAATATGGGAAGGGATAATCAACAGGGCTAGCCGAGATATAGAGACACTGAATGAAGCAGAAATTATCAAACAACTCGCTCATATACTCAAAACAAACGTCCGAGCGTGTATTGCAATCGGTCACGCATTTATAACACAGCTTGCTCGCATATACATGGACATGCTGAATATTTATAAGGTGTTAAGTGAGAATATTTCACTAGCAATTAATGCCAACGGGCCTTCTATAATGAAAGATCCTATTATTCGATCCGTCCGTACGGTTAAGAAGGAAACGCTTAAACTGATTTCATCCTGGGTGTCTAGGGCTGAAGACCCCCAGCTGGTGCGGACCAACTTCCTACCGCCACTTTTGAGTGCTATTCTTCTTGATTATAACAAAAATGTGGCAGAGGCGCGTGAACCAGAGGTGTTAAGTTGTGTCACAGCTATTGTAGATAAACTAGAAACCTCTGTGACGGAAGATATTCCTCAAATCCTTGACTCCCTTTTTGAATGTACCCTTGAAATGATAAACAAAGATCTAGAACAGTATCCAGAACATCGAATAAACTTCTTCAAGATGTTGTTCTCAATAAACAAAAATTGCTTTGAAGCTTTTCTACACATTCCACCACAACAATTCAAGCTGTTTTTAGATTCAATTATCTGGGCCTTTAAACACACTATGCGTAATGTTGCCGAAGTAGGTCTATCTATCCTATTTGACCTTCTAAAGAACGTCGAGCCGTTGGAAGCAAGCCAAGCGTTCTATCAGACATACTATATGGATTTACTTAACCATCTCTTCTCTGTGGCTACAGACCTCTCCCACGCACATGGTCTAACAATGCAATGCACGATACTGGCGTATTTATTCCATATAGTAGAGGCTGGAGTTATTCGTGTCCCGTTATACGAACCAGTAACGCATACACAAGACCCTTCAATCGACAACGTCCGATTTGTTAAGGAACGTCTGGCTAATCTCTTCCAAACAGCTTATTCGCATCTACAACCTACTCAAATACAAGTAACAATAGAAGGACTATTCTCTTTTAACCGTAATGTTTCTGTCTTCAAAGACCATCTCAGAGACTTCCTTGTACAAATCAAAGAGTTCTCTGGGGAAGACGACTCCCAACTCTACACTGAAGAGAAGGAAACGGAGATCCGTAAGGCCCAAGAGGAGAAGAGAACTTTACAGCTGACTGTTCCGGGTATTATTAATCCACATGATCGTCCTGACGAATCCATGGAGGCATAGCTATGTAGCTCTAATCGATTTTGTGATTTTTGTGCTTTGTTGTTTAGCTGACAATTACAACATTCTTATTAGTTATCACTTTATATATTTTGACACCTTTTAATTGTGTCCACACCTCCGTGAGGGAGAAATTTAGCCATTTGGCCACTTAACACGCCATGGGGGGGGTGTTGAAATGTGACGCTATTGCCATTTATATCCAATTTATGATCTCACATTTTAGGAGACCCTCTTTTTGGGACAGGCACGACACGATTGAGTACAATCAGGGTACAGAGAGGCTTGTCCTGGGAGGAAGTATTGACTAGACTCCCTCATCAGGAGGATAGCACCCTTGTATCAGAGAGCGAGGGACTGTACCTCAGCTTAAAAGGTGTCAAGGGGAAGTTCTACTGTCTCCTTGTGTTGTCTACAACTGATCCTGGAGCTTTCGTGGTGTACAGACCGAATATTGGGAGAGTTAATGCATTAATGAGATATTCTGATCTACAACAAACATATAGAAAGGTTTGTTGGAGTTCCATTTCTGTTTATTACAAAAGTTATTGAATGCTTTATCAAAGGCTCTCCGGTCTCATTTTCGAGTTCTATCTGTATAAATGTAACCATAGCCTGTGATGGAACTTAACTACACCCTCTGTCACTTATTATTTGTGTCGACAGAAGCCATCGTATTATCCGAATACGGACACGAACAGTTTGGAATTTTGGGAATATCTAAAAATGTCGAAATTTTGTGGAGATTTGTGTAGTGTATTTCCAAAAAAGTACCGGTACAGGTTCTAGGGCGTAACTAGCATTGAGGCAGAAGATGCAGTTGCCTCATCTTCCTATTGTAATCACCATTATATTGAGGCAAATATCCATCCTTGCCTCCTCGCTCTGGGATCTCTAGTTGCACCCAGAGAGATCTGCTTCATAAACACTAGAGCCCTGATCTGTTACTACCAATAATGGTATATTTATTTAATCTGAATAGTTATTAAACAGAGATTACACTTTCAAATAGATGGTCTCTTCAAATCTATCATCAATCTGTAATGCATCTTCATATCTGGGGGGTAACGCCATCTGAGAGTGCTGAGAGTTCGTTGATATATCTCTCCTCCATCCTAAAATATTAAACATAATCATATTATTTCGCTTGGATAAGATAAACAGCCACGCCAAGGACTGGCCGTTTGTGTCGCCTGTGTCTCAGTTACAGACAAATTCTATTATTTAACTTACCAACTTCATTATTTCTTGTATAAAACTGATTCTGTAGAGCTCGATTGTATTCTGTGTTTCTCTTCTCATTCTCTATAACCCTACTTCTCCTCTTTTCTTTGTCCCTTGTTACTGCTTCCTGCCTCAATCTCTTGTTCTCCTTCCCTGTTTGACATTTTTTACACAAATAATGTGTTGCACACACAAAAATACAGTTCATGCAACAAAACCCTGTCACAAAAATACATACTCCAGCAACGACAGCGGAGATTGTATAGTCCATTATTGGTGTTAGATAGCATATTGCTTATTGCTTTATTTAGAGTGTTTGTTGTTACACGTAAGGTTTATTTATATGTTTACTAAACAAGAAGAATATATGCTATCTTGTATAGTAAACAGTTTTGGATGATTTATTTACAGTTAAGGAAGATTGTACACAAATGAATCAGAGATGGAACCGGTCGAAAAATGGAAATCTGACCGGTTTCATCTCTGTACATGAATTACTGAAAATTCAAATTTCGATATTTGAAATAAATTCCATTACATCTTTTCAAACTGAAACCAACTGTAGATGGAAGTGTTATGATGTATATTACAGCCATGTTAGCTAATACATCTTGTAATTTTAGAAATTTTTAGATATTTATGATTTGAATGATTCATTGTTCTTTGCAATTTTTCAATGAATTAGCCAACTTCGGCGAGGAGTACCTCAAATGACCTAGACCAATATCCAGGGGTGGGTAGCCTATCTATCTATCAATAATAACCATTATTTAATTGTCGAATGGAATGTGTAAGGATACCTCGCATATAGGCGTAAGTTCTTATCACCCCCACTCCTTCCTTCCGCCCTGGGAGAGGTGTGAATTGCTAATCAAATTAACTCAAATTCTGTCTAGAAAACATCCTGTAGACACAATTACAGAAGTCTTACATGTAAATATTACGACACAAACATGTTAGAAATTTGATACAACCGTTAACCTACATCTGCACACATCAACTCTTTTCCAGCCATAACTACCATCTTGTGCAATATGCATTTATAGCTTCGCTTATAAAAATCAACACAAGTAAATCAAAACACACAAAATGGAGAAGATATTCATATTACTATGTCTGTCCCTGTTCAGTGCCGGGATAGTTTCTGCGGACTATTCGGGAGATATTTGTTTGGTATGTTATTTCACATACTTCGTGTTACCCATCCTAATCTGTATCGGATTGATTTCTCTTCCAGTTATATGTATATGTGTGTATTGTGCCTGGTTCCATAAACAAAGCCCTTGGAAGGAAACTCCCCCCGGTGCTGGCCAGGAGAAGATCATTTCCAGCGTGCAGATTGAAGAGGCACCACCAGCTTATGAAGGTGTAAACTCAAACAAGTCTGATTGTAATGTTTAAGGAACTATTTGTTGATGTCATGGATTGTTTGTTTGTGTTTTGGCATTTTATCTTTTGTCTGTTGATAAATATTGTGTTTACATTTTATAGTATACTAATATGGTTCCTCCCCTTGAGTCCATGACTCCATTGGTGATCCACAGACAACAGCAGGGGGTCCACACGGTATATGTTAAATTGGTACATATATGGGTCGACGGAAGACAAAGCTTGTGAACCACTTGTATAAATATTTCGTATTGATCCGAATATTAGTCCCCTTCCATCAATAACTAACTGGCCCAAACGGCCCCTGAAGGGGTCGAAATTGTACCCATAGGAACCTCGTTAATACGAACACCAACGGAAGGCCAAAATATGTTCGTATACTTCATTCTCATCTGTCCATAACTACAAGAAATATAAACAAATACATACAATAATATAATCAACAAACAAACACGTATTTATGGAACTAATTATCATGCTCTTACTCTCTTCCATCCCAACCATTCATGCACAATCAGCTGATTACACACAGACACCTGCATTCGCTATTGTTATAACATTATCAGTGCTGATTTGTATTGCAGTTACTCTTTGTAGTTCTGCAATTATTGTCGGATATTTATGGGACATTTTCCATAAGAAAAAGGCGATGGCTATTACAACCCAACAAACTTCTACTACTTGAATAGTTGTTTATTATTTGCTTGTTTACTTTTATATTTATTTTTATTTATGCATTTTGTTCCCTCTATACGCTTATTTGTTATGTAACCATGGATGGCACATATAGTCTATCTGCTTGGATGTTGTTCTAGTCCCTGCTGGTAAGAATAATATAAATATACTAATTCCTCCATCCATGGTTAATATCTAATAATCATATTGAAATGAATTCTGCCACAAGTATGGAGATAAACATAACTATGGAATTAGCCACTTAACACCTCTGGGGGAACGAATAAATCCAGTCTGTAACCATAAATCTATTTACATTTCTCAATTATACAAGAATACAAATCGTCATTATCAAATATTCATACTCTCCCTCGCATAACTTCATAATACACCTCATTACTTTCAATTCGTGTACCTTGTACTCTTGTAATCATCATAAGTGGTGCGTAGTGGTTCACACCTTCAGTTGTGCCACTTTTAGAATTGTCAACACGGAATTTCCTTACTGGAACCTCAGGTTTTGGCTTTTTCACACTAATTTTCGACATAGGTACATATCTATCTTCAGAATCCGCTTCGGAGACCTGATCCTTCTTCTCATTTTTCATCTGGCTGTTTGCTTTGAAAATCCTTTTTCTCATAACTAAACAAATTATACACAATAGAGTAAATACAAAAGATGGTAAACAAATGATCGTCACAAGTAGAGGAATACCAAAATAACAAACATATGTACAAGCTAGACTCATATTAATAATCTTCACACTTGTACATATATCCACTTTTATACTATTCTTATCAAATACAAACTGCCAGGTTTCTCACCAGAACTTCCAATGATATTTCCATTATTGTAAAGTTTGCAATGTATTTAGCTATTTTTGGCTTCTAAATGACCAGAAATTTATGAGACAATACCTTATGATTGTTTTAATGGTTATGTTACCATATGTGGCATGCCTATTGTCATTTTTCGTTGCTAACTATGGGATATAAAGATTCCTCATTGACTGTTCAAAGCTTGTTATTATTTTTTTGTTATAATTTCAAGTTTGGTAATATTTAGATTTGGTATTTACATACAAATTTCAAATTGAATGTAAATATTCGTGTTAGACATTTGAAAGTGTCAAAATCGATCCCTGTTTACCCCGAATTAGCATGCTGAGGGTGTGATAAATGATTAATCAAATGTGTCCACAATAAGATTGTTATCACATATTAGCTAACTACTGGATAAATCATATCATGACTCCTATTTTTCTCTAATAAACAACAACAAATGATTTATATACAAATATTTCAGAGCATCTGCTATAAATAAAAACACTATACAATCATTAATTAACCTCTGTTCTCTTTATAAAATACTGCAAGGACAACTACCAAAGACTCCTCCTCCACTTGACTCTTTATTTGCATCTGACAGAGCTTTCGTCAATCCTATACCTGCACTAGCTAGTCCTACTGTCTCCTTTGCTGTAGTTAATCCTTCTGTATTTCCTGCTATGTCACCTGCTAAGTCTATAGCAGCACCTCCTACGTCCAGGGCTTTCCCAGCTATTTCTAGTCCCTTCTCTGTTTGCTCAGCTTTATCGTCCTTCTTATCTTCTTTCTTGTCATCTTTCTTGTCTTCTTTTTTGTCTTTAGAATCTTTAGAGAGAGCTTTTCCAAAGCCTACGGCAGCTTTTCCGAGCCCTATCCCATCTTTAACACCCTTCATACCGCCTTCCTTTCCTCCTATATCCCCAATCAGAGTTACACCTGCATCTGCCACTCCTAAACCTATATACATATGTGTACTTATTAATCGAGAGTAATTCTTACATCCTGTCTTGAGCTATATTAATATTTACCTTTCTCTGCTATTTCTAGTCCCTTCTCTGTTTGCCCAGCTTTATCGTCCTTCTTGTCTTCTTTCTTGTCGTCTTTCTTGTCTTCGTTTTTGTTTTTAGAATCTTTGGAGAGAGCTTTTCCAAAGCCTACAGTAGCTTTTCCTAGCCCTACGCTAGCCTTTCCAATTCCTATCACACCTTTAACATCCTTCAAACCTCCTTCCTCTCCTCCTATATCCCCCACTAGTTTAACACCTGCATCTGCCACTCCTAGTCCTGCAAACGTATAGTAAATTGTATTCTGAGCATTGCATAAATTTCGTGTTTACCTTTCTCTGCTATTTCTAGTCCCTTCTCTGTTTGCTCAGCTTTATCGTCCTTCTTATCTTCATTCTTGTCATCTTTCTTGTCTTCTTTTTTGTCTTTAGAATCTTTGGAGAGAGCTTTTCCAAAGCCTACGGTAGCTTTTCCTAGTCCTATCCCATCTTTAACACCCTTCATACCTCCTTCCTTTCCTCCTATATCCCCCACTAGAGTAACACCTGCATCTGCCACTCCTAGTCCTACACATGTATAAATACAATTTATCATTATTTGGCTAGTGTTAAATTTCGTATTTACCTTTCTCTGCTATGTCTAGTCCCTTCTCTGTTTGCCCAGCTTTATCGTCTTTCTTTTCTTCTTTCGTCTCATCCTCCTTTTCCTTATCTTTGGAGAGAGCTTTTCCAAGGCCTATAGTAGCTTTTCCTAGTTCTATCACGTCCTTAACACCCTTCAAGCCTCCGTCATCTTCTGACAGCCCTGATATATCCCCCAATAGAGTAACACCTGCATCTACTACCCCTAGACCTACATACACATAATTATTTCACTTAAAATGGAACCTGCTTGCTTCAGACACCTCTATAAACCGACACTATGTTCATGTTGTAATTACCTTTTTCAGCTATGTCAAGTCCTTTTTCTACATTTTTCGTGTTTGACTTTTCCTCAGCTTTGCTGTCTTTTTTCTCATTCAATTCTTCCTCCAAACTCTTACTTCTCTTTTCAGATAGTTTAGGATCTAAATTATAATATTACGAATTGTTAAGGTGTTGAATATATTTTATCTCTTACACCAAGTTACCTTCTTTCTTTGTTATTATTTCTGCTTCAGCTTTAATATTTGAAATTTGTTCTCTCAACTTCTCTGTTTTATTTAGTATATGTGAGACTTCTTCTTGTATTTCATTCCTCGCATCTCCAATGACCTCTTGCTCTCTATTTATAATTTTTGGTGTGTCTGCCTCCGCAATGACATCCTCCATCTTGATTTCAACCAATGATTCTCCAGGGTTGATTTCAGGGGTCGCTGCACCCTTAGGCTCAACGACCTCTTCCTTTTGTACTTCAGCCAATAAATTTACAGGGTTGTCTACAGCATTTGTGGAAATAATGACATCCTCCATCTTGATTTCAACCAATGAATCTCCAGGGTTAGTATCAGCTGTTCCTTCTGTGTTTGTAAGCTGATCACTGATTGGACTATCTCCTGCTGTCTTTCTGTCAGAATCTGCCATCTAATATTTAATATTAGATCAAATTGTGAATTGCTTTTCTACCGGGTCGTTATTTACGGGATCTCATCCTTGTTATATATAATTAGAGAAGGACAGGCCTATGATAACAATGGATCCCAAAATTTCAGAATTGACCCTGAAAAGCAATGACGGATTGCTCAAAGGGGGAGAACTGAGCTTGAGCGTTACGAGCACTTTACGGGTGTCTAGGATGATTCTATTCAGACCCCCTTAGCCTCCCCGAATCCGCTCCAGATAATATATTTGTTTTCAATCATATGCGAGGAACATAGCCCTAAATTTCCTTGTATACTCTATGCATTCATATAACAAAGAATATGGAATGTAAATCGATAGAAACTATCTGGATACTTTTCTGGTATGTTTCTCACAAAAGATTTAATTTCTTTTCTTTTATGTTGAATTATCTGGTATTTTAGAGAATTTTTGTATCTAAAATTACTTCTATTTAAGAGACACTACCATTCTCCTATTGAGATTATTCCTTATGAAATATCAAATTTCCATCGCTATTTTCTCTCTGACCTAATATTATAATTAGCATGTAATGCCTTATTTCCCTTTGCTCATATATCTCTACGTCTCGTGTCTCTAATATGAACAAATCATTATATGCGTTACGTTTAAGTATGTTTCAATATTCATTGCCTATTGTCTCCTCCTAATAGTCTATACCAGCATTACTTAAGTTGTATTATAAGCTATAATCACAAAGTTTGTATCCACTTAATAATGACATCAGTTTAGTCAAAAACAGCCAAGTAAGTACAGTCAACTTCCTTTTTATCGAAGCTCAAGGGACCGCGATACTCACTTCGATAAAACCGATATCGAAGTGATTATCGCTTGGGACCCTATTTGTACAATTTCAGACTGCGGTATAAGCGGGTATTTCTGATATATCCGTGTTTGGTATAACAGGAGTTGCCTGTAGTAATCTGTACGTGTCATATGACACATCATATACAACTAAAGTTATAATTATTACCAAAGATAGCTACGTACAGGTTACAAACAAATTTTACAATTTATGGACATATATGATGCTAAAATATTGATTACTGGGCTGTTATTGTTGTTGTTGTTGTTGTTGTTGTTGTTGTTGTTGTTGTTGTTGTTGTTGTTGTTGTTGTTGTTGTTGTTGTTGTTGTTGGCTTGTCAAATTGATTGAAGAAGCTCAATGAGAGGGATCGAGAATTCCAAACCTAAAAATACACACAAATATTTTACTTGTAAATATGTTAATTAAGCGTGTTAAAGGAAGTCTGTGATTACTATTCACCCGTTAGTTAGTAAATAATAACAATATTCCTGTGGCAGGTAAACTTGATGCGGACTGTGGAGCTGAAACAAGTTCCTGACTAACCAATAGCATAATAATTCTTGTCCCAATCTAATTTGATTCTCACCGTCCAAGCAGCTGGATAAACCCCTAGCTTCCTGATCCCAATTAACATATTTTTATACTTTGTAAGTGTACTTACAAGCAGTGAACAATTCTAATCCAGCTCTTGTATTGCTCATTTCTCTCTGTTCCTCTTCTGGGAGCTCTTCTACTCTATCCTGATTATCAGTACTCTTATAGAATCCTACCCTTACCCGAATCTTACCCTTCTTTGTACGAAATCTTTTTAATGCTAAGGCTTTAGTGAAAAATCTTGAGATATTCAGCGCTGTTCTCATCTTCTCCATACCTGTAAATATTCATGCAGTATTACCTCGTTAATATGAATATCAACGGACGGTTAATTGTATTCGCTTTAACTTAGGTTCGTATTAACCTGAGTAATACCGTTACCATTGTAGAGACATGATCTTTTCCGGAAAATCGTATTACCGCGTTCGTTTTCATCGACACAAGCAAGCTTCGCTACTTGCACTGCGACCTGCGAAATAGGAATTTTTCCATTTTTTGCGTTCTAATTAAGCTGTGTTAGAGCTTAGAATTTGATTGGTCAAAATGATCCCAATTGGTAAACCATCGAATCTGATAGGCCAAGACATTTTGACACCTATCTGAAAGAGTTTTTTAGATATCGCTTCAGATCTTATACTTTGTTCTTATATTTATCACATTCCACATACGTTACAAATTTCAAGCTTCTGGCTCTTATCATTTACTCAATAAATTCTGTACAAAAATCGAACAAAAGTTGTCTAATTAGATTAACTCACTTTTATCAACTGGGTAGAATACCCAATCAACTTTATCATTCACTTTCTCATAAAGGCCTTTCTCTTTAATTACCTGTTTGCCATCTGGAGTCGTGCCACTTTCTGGTGGTATGGCGATACTCACATGAGTTGTGCCACTATTTTGTGTCGGCGAAGCAACTGTTATACTCGTTTGTCTTGAAATTTGTGCCATTGATGTGATTATTCTAAAGTTTGATCAAAATTCAATTCATTTTATAACTCATAACTTGCTAGCTATATTGCTTTAATCAGTCACATAGATTTATGTAATGTAGCTTATCTGAGCTTATGCGTACAGTATTGTGCATTGTCTCTTGCGCTGATATTAGCTAATATAATACAATATACTATTAGTATAGACGGATTGAAGCAGGCGTCGGCCATTGGGTACACAAATGATGCGAACACATTTAGCCTCGAGATTCTGGGGTGGGATCTAAGTGGAGGATGAGGACTGAAGCCCCTTATGTTTATTAAGTGTGATGAGATATTGAAATTACCCTGAACTTCCCTAAAGTACTCGTAACGCTCAACTCAGGTCTCCTCTGAACAATCCTGGGTCCGCCCCTGAATTCGCGGCTTGTTTCACATAATACTTTAATCTAACAACAAATAATACATATAACAGATATTCTCAAAGTATTCACTTCATGACATGCTAAATAATTGAGGTATTGTTGTTATTGTCCTGTTATATAAATGTAATTGCATCAACAATCGCCCCTGAGAGATGTACACCTAAAAACACAAACAAACAAATCAAATCCTGTTTTAACCTAATCAACATGTGATGTTTTCACAGCTGTTTGTTGATATAATTATAACTTACATGCCATGAATACAAATGACACTGGATGTAAAGATATTCTCCTTTTTGATTTACTCTTTCCCCTCTTTCCTCTACCCGATTTTTCTTTGGAAATTTTAGGTGTTAAATTCTCATTTATAGTATTTTGTTGATCCATATTTGTAAATAATATTCCTTAAAAATTCAGAATTTCAATTCCTTTATAGAATTTGACTTCTTTCATTTTATACTTTTCATAAACCAATTTTTCACTTTCTGACGTCATCAGTTAAATTGAAATATTACAGTTCCAGATTAATATCATCTTAGATGGAACTAATTAGATGAATTAGCACTTATACATATTCTAATATAGTATATAGATTTACGTATTAGAGGATCGCATCAGAACCTGTGTGTGTATATACGGACACTGATATTCTACAAATTATGTGTGGTATATATTCACCTTTTCACACCTATCTGTGATTGGATTTTTTCATTACATTCATACGGCTACTCAGTTAAAACATTCCATTTTATCTTTGCATAGTTACCATTCTCCCTACATTTTTCATTGAATTACGAATAGTTATCCTCGAATGATTCCCTTCAAAAGATTATAGTCATATAATTTTCCATATATATTATCCGTAATCTACGCTTCTTATACAAAATGCATGGAGTTTGGGCTGTATTCATGTTAGTTCCAATTTGCAGTATATTCTGGACGATAATATTCTGCTTGTTGTACGCGGCTATTTATTCATATGGTAAGACTACATCTGGGAGAAGATACAAGATATTACGTTGGTTCGTTCAGAAGGTTGAGATGACTGAGAATGAGATTGAAAATGAAGAGATATTACGGTCTGACCTTCGACTTGCTAAATATGAATCTTTGTTGTAACATTATTTGTGTCAAATAAATCAAATTCCTCAAGTTTACCTGTCACATGAGTATTGTTATTATTTCACCATTTTATCAGTGAAATTCACTACACAATATATTTACTAATTAACGGGTGAATAGTAGTGATTATATCTTCACAAATCTCCTCTAACACGCTTAATTACACATATTTACAAGTTGAATCATTGAAATTTCCTGAATTGTCTACTTTGCGTTATGATAACGTCATAAACTGATGAGATAATGATAAAGAAACGCTACCCGTCCGTATGCTTCGATGGGCATCATGTGCAGCTGAAACAAGTTTCTCGTTAACATGGACCCAGTATGTGTCTATTATTGTCCCAATCCAGACTACATAGGTATTGATTTGGTCTCTTAACACACCCGAAGGGCGGTCTGGAATGGGAGAGGTTGAAAACAATTGAAAGGGGATCTTAATGTAATAATCTATTATAAAGAATAAACAAACAATATAGGTAAACATTTATAAATAGGATGTAATCTAAAATAGTATCAGCAGAGTTCAATATGGAAGTAGAACCTGTTTACAGAATCAGTACACTTAGATTGGTATATCGGTTCAGTTAGTACACCTATGTCCAGTCTATGGTTATGAGTGTTATTGGTTGTCTTCTCTTTACTCCGCTGATCAATACTGCTATACATTAGTGTACCAGGTGATATACAGCTGTCAAATTCTCCTGATATCCTACGGACACGGAACAACACCAGGTTATCCTCTACCTGTCCTACCAGCTGTAAATGATATCCTCTGATGTAGAAATCAGGTCCTACTATCTCCCCCTTACTCCCCATGATCTCGTGACCCTTCAAACTCCACTCTGCACCCTGGAGACACATTTTCAGTGACTCTACGAACTTTGAAATTGGTGCTTTTTTCATCAGAGCATTGAGTTGTAGCTTAATCGAGGTATTTTGGTTACGTAATTGTGCGTTGTCTAATTCGATCAAATTCATTCGCATTTCCAAATGTTCGAACATCGAATCTGTGACGTGTCTCGCAACCTCCCCTGGGATAACCGACTTGAAACGGCACCCAAATTTAGCATAGTGGCATTCAACCGAGAGGTATTTACAAAGGGCGAGGTGGTTCTTGATGTCACACAGTTTGCCACTCCAAGGACACCCTCCTTCTTCAAGGGGACACTTTACTTGAAGTTCATTTATGTTTTTACGGTGCAGTACTGAGCATGCAGAGTTGGTTGTATTCTCACAGCAGTCATGACAGGTTGTTTTACCTTCCCAAACGCTTGAGTCTCGCATTACTCCGTTACAGCTCGGACACAGGAGTAGTGATTCTTCTAGGGCACTGAAATTCTGACACAGTAGATCTTTCTTGTACCCTCCGTGACCTGTATCTTGTCTAGATACGCATACCAGCTCTTTGAATTGTATATCACTGATTTCTCTGAATTCGACATCCATTTTATAGCTAAAATAAGTCAATGTTAGTTTAGCTATTCGGGTGTAATAGGGGGAAAATAACAAGAATAAATATTCGAAAATCTAAAATACAAGTGTAACCTCCACGAACGGAGCTGTGGAAATGGGAAACTTCTGGAAACGGAGTGAAAAATAAATAGAGCGAATTCCTAGTCCCATACAAATGAGCCTCCACAAAAGAATGATTTGCACACTTGCCGTGGGGGATTTGGCAAAAACGGGTAGCATTATGAGGCGTCTCTGTCAACCCATTATGCAGGTTACATTCTAGATCGAACTTTCACTCTGAAAAATCCCGTAGACCAACAATTTCGCTATGAAATCAACAACAAACCTTATAGTCCTTGCTTTCTTCCAATCAGTAGGATTTTACTTTAACAAATATGAAATCTGAGATCCAAATTCGTTTATGGAACTTATTTGCCTATTATACATATATACTGCTAGTTCTATATTGACGTGACATCATATTAGTATTAAGTTCTATATTGACATGACATCATATTAGTATTAAGTTCGTATTTTTAGCATCACATGCGCATTGATTACTAATATGAGTAATTCTTTGGTAATTATGCATAATAATGCCTTATTTATACCTCAGATATTTTCCCTCAACTCAAATGGCTACTAACCAACAATCATCCGCTCCTATAGAGGAAACGATTTGTGTAACTGTCGAGACAAGAGGGAGAAGTAAATCGTTTAGGGGGTATAAGATAGATATGCTCCACCAGCGGCCATCTAGTGTGGAATTAGTCACATGTCCAGTCTGTCAAGGTATTTTGCGTGAAGCACTTGTATTCGAGGGAAAGACAACTTGTAGAAACTGTTGTGAAAATGAGGAATTAGCTGTCCCATCGGTTGTTATGCGGCAGGGCATCGAGACCATCCCCGGGAAATGTCCGTTCAGTAAATCAGGGTGTGACTGGACTGGAGCACTGGGGAATTTAGAAATTCATATTGCGGAGTGCGAATTTAGTGTCAAATGTCCCTACTCAAAATTTGGATGTTCTTTTGAGTCAGCAAATACTAATGAAATGACCGATCACAAAATCGAAAGTAAAGCACAGCACTTTGAAATGAAACTGGCCCACTTGGAGAACGAAAATTTGGCACTGAAAAAAATCCAAAATTCTTTGAAATGCCAAATCTCCGCGATTGTTTTCATGCCTAATATCTCAAAGTTCGTAGAGTCACTGAAAATGTGTTTCCAGGGTGCAGAGTGGCGTTTGAAGGGTCACCAGATCACGGGGAGTAAGGGGGAGATGGTGGGACCTGATTTCTACATCAAAGGATACCATTTACAGCTAGTGGGACGGGTAGAGGATAACCTGGTGTTGTTCCGTGTCCGTAGGATATCAGGAGAATTTGACAGCTGTATATCACCTGGTATACTAAAGTATAGCAGTATTGATCAGCGGAGTAAAGAGAAGACAACCAATAACACTCATAACCATAGACTGGACATAGGTGTACTAACTGAACCGATATACCAATCTAAGTGTACTGATTCTGTAAACAGGTTCTACTTCCATATTGAGCTCTGCTGATACTATTTTTAGATTATATCCTATTTATAAATGTTTATCTAAATCGTTTGTTTATTATCTACAATAATCTCAGAAGTGCGCTTTGACATTTTTGATCCGAAGGCACCAATGGTTGACCTTTCTTTGTACATTATCCAATTTGTGCCTAAAACGGGACATCGCGGGACGTAGCAAGTTTCTTTAGCCTGGAATGCAACAACAACATTTCAGCTTTTTGGCAACTTTTGGTGTAAATAAACTTCAAAACATATCCGAAAAAGCGGGACTCTTCGCAAAATCGGGGAAATTGACAAGTGTATATTTATATAATTAAAACAGGATTGTTGTATGTTTGTTTGTAAAGATTTTAATTAGAAAACTATGTAGTTTTGGGTGTAATTGGATGCAAATAACATGAATACATATTTGTAATCAAAAATACAAATGAACCTCCACAAAAGGAAGATTTGCACACTTGTCATGGGAATGGAAATTCAATTCCCATTCCATTCCCACGGCAGCCCTGGCCGGATTTGGCAGAATTGGGTAGCATTTTCGGCGTCGCTGTCAACCCGTTTATGCAGGTACACTGTAGATCGAACCTTCACTCTAAAAAATCCCGTGGACCAACTATTTCCCTATGAAATCAACAACAAACCTTATAGTCCACGCTATCTTCCAATCGGTATGACTTCAAGTTTGAACAAATATGAAATCTGAGATCCAAATTGGTTTATGGACTTTATCAGCCTATTATATTATAAATACTGCGGAAAATTGAAGTGACATCATATTTGTTTGTGAGTCGTATTATTAGAATCACGTGATAGTGATTACTAATATAACCTTGGCAATTATGCATAATACAGTCTCAGTTTATGCCTCAACTTAAATGGCTACTAACCAACAATCATCCGCTTCAGCCGCTCCTATAGAGGAATCTATTTGTGTAACTGTCGAGACAAGAGGGACAAGAAAATCGGTTAGGGGGTATAAGAAAGATATGCTCCACAAGCTGCCATCTAGAGTGGAATTAGTCACATGTCCAGTCTGTCAAGGTATTTTGCGTGAAGCACTAGTTTTAGAGGGAAAGACAACTTGTAGAAACTGTTGTGAAAATGAGGAATTAGCTGTCCCATCGGTTGTTATGCGGGAGAGTATCGAAAAATTTTCCTGGAATTGTCCGTTCAGTAAATCAGGGTGTGACTGGACTGGAGGACTGGGAAATTTGGAAATTCATATTGCGGAGTGCGAATTCAGTGCCAAATGTCCTTACGCAAAATTTGGATGTTCTTTTCAGTCAGCAAATACTAATGAAATGACCGATCACAAAATCGAAAGTAAAGCACAGCACTTTGAAATGAAACTGGCACACTTGGAGAACGAAAATTTGGCACTGAAAGAAATCCAAAATTATTTGAAATGCCAAATCTCCGCGATTGTTTTCATACCTAATATCTCAAAGTTCGTAGAGTCACTGAAAATGTGTTTCCAGGGTGCAGAGTGGCGTTTGAAGGGTCACCAGATCACGGGGAGTAAGGGGGAGATGGTGGGACCTGATTTCTACATCAAAGGATACCATTTACAGCTGGTAGGATGGGTAAAGGATAACCTGGTGTTGTTCCGTGTCCGTAGGATATCAGGAGAATTTGACAGCTGTATATCACCTGGCATACTAAAGTATAGCAGTATTGATCAGCTGGGTAAAGAGAAGACAATCAATAACACTCATAACCTTAGACTGGACATAGATGCAGAAACTGAATCGATATACCAATCTAAGTGTACTGATTCTGTAAACAGGTTCTACTTCCATATTGAACTCTGCTGATACTATTTTTAGATTATATCCTATTTATAAATGTTTATCTAAATCGTTTGTTTATTATCTACAATAATCTCTTAGCATTAGTCTAGAATGCACCATGCGGGACAATTAAGCTTTTTGGCGGGAAATAGACGGCAAAACATGTCCGATAAGGCGGACCTTCCACCAAAATAGGGGACGTTGGCAGGTATATATTAGTTTAATAATTACATTTCAAACTCAATTAATACTTCTAGTATATACACATCTATAAATAGTATCAATTAGAAGGGGGTGCAGATGGAGTAACATAATGAGGAGGGTATCCTCCCCCTTGGGCAGGGGGCGGCGGAGCACCGTAACCGTACCCCTGTGGATATCCTTGCGGTCCTGGCGGATAAGGTGTCCCGTAACCCTGCTGAACCGCCGGCACACTACTATAGGGGCCTGGGACTGGATATGCAGGAGCTTCGGGTTCCCCATAGGGTGTTTTGAATACCCGGGCGATTGATGTTCTTGGTTCCACATTGTTACACCTCATATAGGTTGTAACTTGTCCTGGCACCTCCTCCAACACCTCTTTGGCTAGATTGAAATATTGTGACTTCGCTTTGACCTCTCTCATGGGTACAAATTGGACTATATCATTTTTCATTTTAATCCCAGTTCTCGAATGAACTAATGGTATTTCATCTGCATCCAGTTTATGCATATTTGAGAAATCGGCGCCACCTACTCCTACTATTACGATAGAAAGTGGCAGTGTGGATGATTCCACTATCAAATCGGAACTAAGTGTCATGTCGTCAATAACACCATCTGTGATGATAAGCAATATTGTATAACTGTATTCCTCCACTTGATTTTTCGCTGAGTCTTTTGCGTATTTGAGAATATCACCAAATTTCGTTGGTCCAGACAGTCTGCACATGGCGAGTGTCTGTCTATAAGCTGCTAAAATCCCTTCGACGCCTTCAACTTCAGGATTAGAACATCCATTCAGGTGAAAGAAGTGATGAGCTTTTTCATAGTGAGGTGGCAGTTTGGCGCCGAACCCAAAAACTGGAATTTTCTGGTCGCTATCGTAAGGCACAAGAATGTTACCGACACTCTTGATTGCTTCTATGTATTCGTTATCTGTAGCACCAATGTAATGCAAGGATCTCGGATCCGCTGGGTTACCATTCGACCCTGTGAAATCTATCGCCACCATGAGTTGTATTTGAAGGCCACCTTTTAGGAATTCTATAAATGTGTGAGTTGGCACTGTTTTGACGTCCAAAAACTGGAAGATACCCGAGTTTTTATACTTTGTTCCTTTTTTACGCTGTTTTTCAAGGTTAATTATTGGAAATTCCTTTCCTCGACCGATCTCTGATAATGAAGTCGTGAATGAACCGATAGGATCAGGTTCGGAATTCAAGTTCCAGTCGAAAACATCAAATCTCAACGGAGTATTTACATCTCCAGAACTTAGTATAAACATGCCAATTTCGAACGGTTTGAAAGTCGGATTGAGAGTGTTCTTATAAACTTCACTTGTAAATACAACCACAGGGTGTTTCCCTTCGCGGATCTTACGAATTTGAAAATATGGATCAGATTTCCCGAAAAAATCCTTTTTATCCAACTTCTGGCACTGAACTTTGAAAATTATTTTGGCTTTCAATCCGCTCATTTCCTCTGCACAAAGTTGTATTTTGCCTCGAAGTTTTCCTTCATGTTTTAAGTTAAACTCGACCGGTTCCCCCGAGCTGGCAATCTCGCCCAACCGCACCTGCACGTCGCCGATATAATCGTGCTTACCAATTCTATCATGATCCTCACATACGAATTTCAGGATCTGTTCTTCCTCAAAATGATACTGCATTTGGAATACTTTATCAAACTTTGGATTATTCGTATTTTGCTTAACCTCAGTTTGTCCGATTTTCTTGAAAGTTCCCTGCTCCTTTTGGTACACGGTTATAAATGGATCTGAATCCGAGAACATGTCCATTTTGGGTAGATTAGAGCAGGAGATCGATATCTCAACTGTTGACGTACAATCCTCATCGTAAAAGAACGGTTGAACGGTAGAAGCGGTTGCCATATTTCTGAAAAACTTTCTTTCTAATACACAATGTAAATCATACTTATATTGAGTATGTTAGCTCTCTGCATACAGCCACTATGAACGCATACATGCATTTGTATGTACAGTTATTAAAGGCTAGTATCATTCGTAATTACTTTTGAGGGGTAAGGCTTCATAACCTAAATAAGGCCACTGTTAGTTGGAAACAGGTTTCAGCTCCACCGCCCGCATCTGATTTGGCTACCTCACTACTATTGTCGATATTTCACCATTTACTCAATGTATTTCAACTACAAGGTGTATTAACTGGGTAGGGTACAATAGAAGTATCTTTTCATAGTTTCAGCCTATTCTCATATCAAATTTGACTTTAGTAATTAGAATATTTCTATGAATAAAGTCAATGAACCAATTTTCCAGCTGATAACTCACAAAATAATGAGATAATGATAATGAAGTGCCCGCCCGCATGCATGTTCAGGTGGATCTAATGTGGAGCTGAAAAAAGTTTCTCATTAACAGTGGCCTAAAGTAAAGCCAAAAATTCCTTTTACAAAAGGACAAGTAGCAGAAGATATTCGCCGTCGAACTTCCCAAAACATGAGCGATCTCGGGGTTTCGCATTACAGTCCCATACAGTTCGTGGACCCCATAAAATCGACCAAAGCGGTGCCACGTGTGTAAAATGTTGAGAACGACTGCCCCATGGGATCAACAATCTTGTCCATAATAAATCTACTTCATAATCAATGAATTTAGTAATGTAATTATTACAAATAACAAGGAAATGTCACCATAGACGATGTCAGCTGATAAATGATATTTTAACAATCTTAGCTTTTATCTAAAGTGCTTTCTACAAATTTTAATTATACCATTTATCTTATCCATTAATTGCCATATATTTAATCAAACTTCCCTACAAACTGTTTACTCAACTAATTCTGTGTTTGTGGCCAAAGTAGGTATAACTTTTGATATATATTTCATCCTCAATTACATTATTATATACAAAATTGAAGTCAATATGGAACCATTGTTTACAGTCACATTATTGTTATTATTTACCATCGTGACAAACACCCACGCTCTCACTCATAATGAATTACTGGCAATTACGACTTCCGTCCCCAACTTATTAATTGCTCTTGTAACTCTTCTTATACTTTGTATTGTCGTGTTTTGTGTCGCAAAACTAATGTGTATACGACGACAAATGTATCAGCGACAAATCACAGATCTGGAAATGCAAATAAATACACAAACAAGTGAACAACCAGAGGAACAACCTGTCGAGACGGAAAGACCCCCTACTTACAGCATTGCTATTGATTTGTATGAGAATGAACATACTGGGGAAACTGTGTAATTCTTGTATGTGTGTATGTTTATGTATGATGTGATATTTCAATAATACTGTCAGTATATTTAATACAACAATCTAACTTCCATATACGGGGCTTTGGAAACGGGGAACTTCTGAAAAAGGGTTGAAAATACATTGAGCGAATTGCTAGCCCCAAACAAATGAACCTCTACAAACTGAGAATTTGGTAGAAACGGAGAAACATTTTTCGGCGTTCCTGGCATGCCGTTTGTGGAGGTTACACCGTAGAATTATTAGATCCATAATATACTCATGTATATTTGGGAAATTCCTTGGAATGGGAACTAAGATTTATTCAGACATATTTGGCGCTTGTTTATAGTTCCTAATTGATGTTTAGGCGCATGAAATTTCGGCCAAGAGTTGCCAAACTAGGCGCGTAAATATAGAAAATACAACTGACAGCTATTATTCAATGATTTAAGGAATATTAATGCTACGACGTTAAATATTTCGTCCCTCCATTAATTCAATGATTCTAGTAGACGCTAATTGAATTACATTCAAATTAATGATATAAGCTAACGCTTTAATTACACAATTCTTGTTATCATATTTGTGTCTCACGAAATCTCAATCGACAATAATTACAGTTAACACCTCAATGATTTGCTTATATCAAATTCAAATTTCTGTAAGCGTTAAGATTGTCACTTTAATATTAGCTAACGTAGAATATCTTACCTGTTAAAATGTTAAACTAAGTGAATTCCTGAGTTCACTCATGATGTAGACCAACTCATTGTGGGATGAGTTTATGTATATTTATCAAAAACTTAGCATATGCTCATTTCAAATTTAATTAATTAACACCAGCGTGCTTTCTATTTAAACAGGAGAATTATCTGTTTTCAGAAAGTATACTTTATAGAATCAATTCTGAGATGAAGTTTTTCTTGTTTTTGAGTATTGTTTTGGCGTTTCAGCTAAGATTTGTTGATTGTTTAGCTAAAAATCAAATTTTTACATATGTTGTTATACCGACAATTGTGTTTTTCGCGATATTATGTTTATTCTTTTTTGTTATGATTGTGTTGCTTGTTTATCTAAAATGTTCACATATTTTTTCAAAGTATTCACAAAGAAGATATGACGATAAAGCCAAGGAAGTACTTTCAAAACATTTGGTCCTCAAAGAATTTGATTTAGAGAAGAATGTAATTCTCAAAAATGTAGATTTATCTTAAATGTATTGTGTTGAATTCTAAATAATAATAATTCCTTGCTATTAACCAATTTCTCATTGTAAACATCTAAATCATCTTGCCCTGTGGGGTGTTATGTAAATTCATCTGGCCTTGCACTAATTACTGAATACACAAATATGATGTAAACGACTCATCCTCTATGCTCTAGTTACATACATATCTTAGTATGTCAGTAATGAATATATACAAATTTCCAGGAAATTATCAATACAAGCATGCTTTCCTTGCTTGCGGTGCGGGCATCGAACACTCCAGGTATCCCTCGTGTAGCAATTATACCATAATCACATGGTATATTGTATATTTAGTTGTTAGGACCAAATGTAATGTATTTTCCCTAACCAATCAATTTACAGTCTCAAATAGGCATTAAGAATGAATACCAGCAGCTATGTAACTTGTACATTTGAAATGCACCCATCTGATAGGTCAAGATATTTTGCCACATATCTCTGGGAGTTTTTGAGATTTCGCCTAGATGTTTGAGGTGATATCTTGATATACGGTATCCTACCTGCATACCAAAATTCAAGTCTGTAGCTCCTTCCAGTGCCTCAATCTACGCTAGGCGATTTCCAATGTATTATCATGGGATAGAACACTTCGTTATCTTTTTCATGGAGATTTGTGAAGATTTTATCGCTTAGAGCTTAGAACTTGTTCCTAGATCTAACATATACATACTATAAGCCAAATTGTCCATATAAGAGCTTACTGTAATTTAATCATATGATCCTCTTGTTTAATTTAAAATCAAAACAGAGAGTATTGTAACTATAGCTTAGCCTTCTTGAATCTTTTCAAACTAAAATGCTTCAAATCGAACTTGGTTTCAGTTCCATATAGCATATCTGACATCAGCTGACCAATAACAGGCGCCAGTTTGAATCCATGTCCTGAAAATCCACAACAAATATAGATGTTACTATGAATAGGATGTTGGTCAATGATTGAGTTTGAATCAGGTGTCATTGTGTAAATGCACTGTTCCGTTATCCCTGGAGAAGATGTGTCGAGCATGCCATATGGAAAGGTGTTAGTAATAAACTGAGCCAATTTGGGCACTGTTATTGAGTCGATATCCACGGAATCTCTTTTATCTGGGTCACAGGCTATTGAACCACGTAATGCCACTTTAAGATAACCTGGATATTCGTATTCTTGCATAACATTGAAAAATGTGACATCTTTCGATCCCCAAAATATAAACACAGGAATCTCAGCCAATGAAATTCCGCGAGTATTTTGTTCTAGAATTTTCCAGAATGGTACAATCACTTTTTCCGGTGATATGGGCACTTTAAAATTGACAAGTGACAGCACGTGGTTAGTCCATGGTCCAGTACAGAGGATTAGCTTCTTGCAGAAAAATTGTTCTTTGTTATGTGTAGTTATTTTTAGAATATTCTGTCCGATTTTCTCTCCCATTTGTTCCATCTTAACCACTTTTCTATATTCCTGTATTTCCCCGCCTCGCTTTACAAATTGGCTTAACATTGCCTTGATTGCTTTCTTGGCATAAAGCATTCCCATTGTGGGTTCCCATAATCCCAACACTTCATTTTCGACCCTCAAAATTGGCCATCTTTTTCTTATTTCTCTCCCATCAAGCATTTCATAATGTATCCGATATTTTTCAAGATTTGTTTCTGATCGTCTTATAATTTCCTCTTTCGATGCTTCGCTCATTCCCACAATAAGTCCACCACATTGGTTCAATATTTTATCACCGAATTCCATCTCGATTTCTTCCCACAGTTTGTACGCTTCAGCCATCATAGAAACATATATCTCTTCGGTGTATGCCTTTCGAATAATCCTGGTCTCTCCAGACGAACTCCCTCTTGTATGGTATAGGCCGAATTGTTCTAGAATGAGCGTTTTCACACCTTTCTTGGCTAAAAATAGACCAGTAGCCGCTCCTTCAACACCCGCCCCCACGACAATAGCATCGTAAACATTTTTGGTAGAGTCCATAACAACCGTTTAGAGGAAAGAATTGAAATATGTACAATTTGTCTGTGTTTACAAATATCTGCCTATAGTGGGAAACTTGATACTTTAATCCTTTATAATTTCTCCTTTTCAACTTCAACTGTTCGTAACGAAATGTGTCGTATTTGTGGCCATTTAATACAATAAAATACAGTCAAACATGTCCATAACGGTCACTATTATCGGTGACATCCTATAAAGTCTACTCATGGCATCATTTCGTGGTCATCTTCCATCCGCTCATGGCAGCTTATCCATTCCCCCCCCTTCAGGGGAATCTAGGAAGCGGTGAGAAGGGAGGTGCTGTCGTTGTTCCACCTGCCTTGGTTATATTTGCTGTTTGCAATGTTTGGTAAGTTAAGTGAATTGACCATGTGTACCTTCTGCCAGTTGTACTCTATTGAATCATATTTTTATTAATAATTAGAGATATGGATTGCAATTTTGAATTACAGCATTCAGAACTTGACACTTTGAAGGCAATTTATGGTCAAGACAATATTCTTAAAATAATACAGCTAACACCGACAATTAGAGCCACTTTAGAAATTCCATGTCATTTCCAAACGCCACAGAAAATTAGGATTTTCACCAAAAAGTATGTCCGAACCAGTTTGGATAGCGAAAAATTACAATTGGATTTTATTTTCACAGAATTTTCACTCAACTATTTGCCGCCGATTATTTTGGAATTTGAATTTCCGAATAACTATCCATCAAATTATGGTCCTTCATTCCACCTCACTTCCAAATGGTTGAATTTCTCACAGCTTTCTAAACTGTGTCGCAAACTCGACACAATCTGGTATGAGAACAGAGGTGGCACAGTTCTCTTCGATTGGTTCCAGTTCTTAACAAACGATTTATTCCAATTCCTGGACATACAATTCCCTTATACACTCAATTTAGAATACCCAAAGGAAAGCCACGACTTACGAGCAATCCAAGATGGGATTTTGTCTTCAGATCTTTTGGAAATAGTTGAACATTTCAACACCTCTAAATTATATGAAGAATTTTGTCAACAACAACATTATTGTGCTATTTGTATGGAATATTTACCGGGCACAAAATGTTTACAAATACGGCCGTGTCAACATTCATTTTGTAAAATTTGTTTATCAAAATATTTGTCAACAAAAATCCAAGAATTTTCAATTTCAATATTGCAGTGTCCTCAAGGAAACTGCAATTCTCTAATAAACAATCAAATTCTGTCACAGAGTGTCAATAAAGATTTATACGCCCGATACGACGAGTTTTTGTTTAAACGGGCCCTTGAGGAAATGGAGGACATTGTCTATTGCCCTCTGACAATTTGTGGCTCTCCGTCCGAGCTACAAATGGCAGATAAGTCAATGGCGATCTGTCTTGTTTGCAAATATTGTTTCTGTCCTAAATGTAGACGTGTGTATCACGGAGTATCGCCCTGTGTGTTCAGTAAGGACAAATTCAAAGAAATTATACAAGAATACAAACAAGGGAATTCTATGAAAAAAGCTTTTCTGGAAAGGAAATATGGCAAAAGTGTATTAGAGCAGATGAGTTCAGATATCGAAGATGAGTTATGGTTACAAAAAAATACGAAAAAGTGTCCAAAGTGCAAGATACATATCGAAAAAATATTTGGTTGTTCAAAAGTGCACTGTTCAAATTGTGGCACGCATTTTTGCTGGCTATGCCACAATATTCTGCCACCTACAAACCCATACAGCCACTATGTAGATCCACTTGTTGGTGGCAATTGTGTCAATAAACTATTTTACGGTATTACTGTCGAAGAGTTTGAAGCTTGGAGATTTGAGCTCAATTAATACTTTAGAATATTCATATGGCTTAAACACTTATTATTTGTTTGTTTGTTTGTTTGTATTAGATACTTTATAGTATTTACGTGAATTTGTTTACAAATATTATTGCACTTTATATAGAATTCAGCTTTTATGACACTTTAATCAAATATTTTAATTTTCAGGTCACTCTCGATGAAGCTAAACCTCACTGGATTAATCTATACACAGAATCTCTTACTAAGTGCAAACACAGATATCTACATGGACAATGCAAACTAGATTCCACGAATAGTCCTTGTGAAGTTGGCCTGCGTTCCTCAACTAAATACGTGTTAAGTGGGTCTGTTCTTGGCGTGTGGTCGCATTTATGTAAATCACTAGCAAGCGACGTCACAGGAAATTTCCATATACAGGTTGTCAGAATATACACGACTAATTTGGAGAGGGAGGTCGGGATTCTGATCCCACCAGGTCGTGTAGACATTTTACGCGAGACGCTTGAGAAAGTAAACCTACAAGCTTGTGGAGATTATGAAACTATAACTGTAACTGATATTGGAACTAACGAAATGGAAATTGAAACTATGGATTTACAAAATGAGAATTTAATCGATAAACCAAGCTCTGAATCTGACTATTAATTTTCTTAAACTTTGGGTAAAGATCACTTCCAACTGAATACAATATTGCTAATTAGGTTTGTTAACGATGAACTCTGAATTGTCAATAGAAACATATTTGTTAGTATTAATTGTCAACAAACCTTCGTATTTTCTCGAATTATTTCATATTTCGTATGTTTATTATTTTCTTACTCGGCGGGCTGCGGGATTTTGTTGGGAATACAGCGTATGCTGGTTGTAAGATCACCCTTGGGAGTATCTATACATATTCGTATAACCGGTATAAATATACAGGAATATATGAGAGTTGTTTTCCAAAGGATGGCGTTTATATCCGGTATACACCGGTATACACTGTATTTATCAGAATTTATTGACGTCTTTGTCAGGGCTTCTAGTGACAAAATATTGGGCTGATTTTGTATGATACTTTACGGCAAACTCAAACGCTATAACCACTTAACAAGGACACATTTTCACTTGATTAATGATTAGATTGGCGAGAATTATCATTCAATATAATACAATAGACTCCGCTGAATAGACAGCCGGTTAATCGGGTCAAAATGGCCTGGTCCCCATGTGACCCTATTAAGAGAGTCTACTGTATTTACATTCCATGATTGATTGCTACATTCTATAAGCCAATTTGAACTGCTAGATGGAGCAGAAATGCGTGAAACTTGACGTTCCGATTCATACACGCAATCTTTTATTTGGAAAGCCGCACGGCAAAGCTTACAGAGAAGTTCTGCAGAATTACAATTTGCAAATTAACGTCCCTGTCAATCCCAAAGAACCGATCATTGTACACGGTCTCTATCCAGACTTCCGATACGGGACACGGGAGCTGAAAAAACTTATACAAAATACGCTAAATTTGGGGTTTGTACTCGAGGTTATAATTTCTAACACCTTCGCCAGAGAGCTGAAAACTAAATTGAAAAATGATTTGGAAAATATAGAAATAAATTCGAATTGTATGATAGAAGTAATGGACACAAATCTAGTAATACATTATTTGGAAGAAGAGTCCTTGAATTCTGCGAAAACAGAACTAACGAAATTAATGGTAAAATTCAATGAAAATAATCGACCAAAATTGAAGCGGATAAAGGAGCCCCTGAAGGAACCCCTGAAGGAGGAATACCAAATGGTTGATGAGTTCTGGTTTGCCAAGGATATGAGAAGACCTGCTCATAATGTTATTTGAATATATTACATCCAAATTGGGTATATTTATTCGAGTTATGTATTTATATATTTTCTTATTAGGGGACTGTTAGTTGTAGTTATTTCAGCTCCACCGCCCGCATCCAGTTTACCTGCCGCAGGAATATTGTCATTATTTTGAAATTCAAATACACATATATTTACTAACTAACGGGTAAATAGAAGTGATTTTATCATCACAGACCTCCTCTAACACGCTTAATTAACAGATTTACAAGTTGCATCATTGAATTTTCATGAATTGTCTACTTTGTGTTATGATAATGTTATCAAATAAAGAGATATGAAAGCAGCCTGCTCGCATGCTTAGATAGACATCATCTGTCCTCATTGCTATTTCTATGAAATTAACTGACTTTGATAATTATCCATACAATCTAGCTATTAGCAAAAATGGGTATTTCTCGTGACAAATGGCACAAGAGGCGTTCTACTGGCGGTAAGCAGGCCCTATGGCGAAAAAAACGGAAGTTCGAGATGGGTCGCCCCCCAGCGAATACGAAGCTTGGACAGAAACGTGTCCGAACCGTCCGGACCAGAGGGGGCAACAGGAAATTCAGGGCTCTTCGTCTGGATTCAGGGAACTTCAGTTGGGGCAGTGAGACTATTACAAAGAAGACGCGTATTGTAGACGTAGTGTATAATGCTAGTAATAATGAGCTAGTCAGTACTAAGACACTAGTGAAAGGATGCATTATACAGGTAAGTGTGGGAGACTTTACCGAATTATAATTGTTGTGCTGGGACGAAAATGGACGATTTATTACTAATAAGGTTCGTGACCATTGAGGTCCCCTTGGCGACAGCTGAGGGTCAGTAGGATCTCAAATTTTGTATTGCAGGCTATCGGAGGGGTCCATTGTTGAAAAAGGTTGGGAATTGCTGGCTTATAGGAATGAATATTGAGCCTTGCATACTCTAGAATATTCTATTTAGATCGATGCTACTCCCTTCCGTCAGTGGTACGAGGCTCATTACGGTATTCCTCTTGGTAAGAAAAGATCAATAAAAGATTTAGAGAAAGACAAAGCTGATGCAAAACTGAAACTAAAACAAGACGTAAAATCTCCAAAAGGTAATAAAGAAACGAAGGAATTGAAGAAAGTACCCGAAACAAAAGCTACAACAGCTCCATCGAAACATGTTCGTTACAAGTTAGCTAAAAGAAAACTAATTTCCAAGTTAGAACAACAAATATCTGATCAGTTCAATTCTGGGAAACTATACGCATGCGTCTCAAGCCGCCCTGGACAATGCGGTCGCTGTGATGGGTATGTTCTAGAAGGGAAGGAGTTAGAGTTCTATGGCAAGAAGGTCAAGAAATAGATTTGGTTAGGAAAATTAGTTAGTTTAGAATTTAGAAATGTACGAGTATAATGTATTAGCATATATTATGCGTATACAGGCTGATATTCTATTGGTTAGGTTAAGTGGTTCCTGCCCAATAGGATGACAGGGTCACAGCTGAATTTCTTTATTTAGAAATATGACGTAAATGCCTTGCCAGTGTTCGATAATAGTGAATTATGGTGGCAGTTTTGGTTGTTAATTGTCATTTTCACTTTCGCCTCTACCCAAGGCATATTTTAGAGGGACAAATCAACAAGTATGACTTGCGAATATTGCTCTTATTATCTGAAATTTATTAAAATACAGTCAACTCCTGTTATAACGAAGCTCAAGGGACTGCTATAATTACTTAGATATATCCGATAGAATATATGTCTTTGCCGGTTTGTGGCCATATTTGTGCAAGTTAAGACTTCAAGATAAGCGGGTATTAGATATAACGCGAGTTGACTGTACCTCATATTTGGGAAACTTTCTTCCCTAAATTCAGTTCTATCAAAAATGTCAAACAAATTTCTTTCATGATTCTATAAATTCTAATTTGTATTAAAAGTACTTTCTTTCAAAGAGATTAGCTATCATTTTGATTATATTCGACGGCGGAAAGTATCGAATTATTCAACTTTGAGCCTTCACCCTGTCATCTACAAAAGGCTACATACAAATATATAGAAGACGAAACCATGGCAACGGTACAGCCACAAGAAACTCTTGATCCTGAATCCACACGACCAGCTTACAAACAGGCTAGTGAAAGTGTGTTTTGACATGTTTGGAGGGATGTTTATTGTATTTGTTTATTTAATAGTGGCTTGAGAGGAATGTATACTTTGATGACAAAATCAGGAAAATCGGTGAGTTATATATGCTTGTAACCCTCAATTCTGATTGGGCAATAAATACTGTGCCAACCAATACATTCATTACTTAGTATATTAGTGTATATGTCCGATTGTCCGTGTTCACTCTCCTGTTCACACCTTTAGAGATTAAGACACCAAATTTGGCAAGTATACTCGTAGTGACCTCTAGTTTTGCATCTGGAAGTCTTATGTGAATATTTTCACACCTTTTATTCCAATTACTTAAACAGCTGTTTGTTTGTTTAGACTTTATTCTGGTGTACAAAGATGGCTCAGATTCAGACGACAAACATCTACGTGACAGTTTTGAATCTAATTTGAAAGCTATTGGCGTCGAACTAGAGTTACAAGAAAAAGACGTATGTGTATTTTTAATTTACATAATTGCACGTATTAACATTCCTATTTTCACTAGTTATCTCCAAGCAAAGATACCTACTTCCTTAAGCTACACGCAAGTGATGCAGTCCTTCAAAAGTTCGCTGAGTTTATGGCTTTAAGAGTACCTATAGGCAGACAAACTTCTGATTCAGTCTCGCTAAGTGATAAAGTGTTCTCTACTCTGAGGATTAATAAACTGATCAGTTTATTTCAACCTAATGTTACTGAGGAATTTGAGGTTTGTTGTTAGTTTTGGAAATATATATAATAATATTTGTCATTTATTATTCATATTTGACACGTTTTGTTTTACAATAGCAGGACCCCGAGCTGCACGAACAGTCTGTCAGCTGGATATTTGTTTATTATTATTATTATCATTTACAGGTAGGTGATTTCTACACTTCCCCTTATTCATCATCAAAACAAGACAAGTTCCTATCAGAAGCATACCTCCCTCCAACAGAGGGACAAGTCCAGAGTGGTTCTCCCACATCTAGGAGCTTATTCTCAGATGCTCAGAGAAGCATGATTATGTATTACATACTATCCATTGTCACCTTCAATGAACCAGGGAGCAAGAAATCACATGGTTGGTTTATTAACCACACACCATTGGGTATAGTTGTTAATCCTTCCTCCATAGCCTTTGCTGACGGAATTTTTGTATTACATTGATTGGTTGAAATTGACTAGTAGAATATTAGACATATGTATAGGCTGATATTCTATTGGTCAACACTATATGCATACTAGGTGAAACGCTCGAATCTGTAGTTTTGACAATTTCCGGCGGGACATTAGCCTCAACACTTTTCCGAAAGCGGGACGTCCTGCTATAATCGGGACAGTTATCATTATCCTTTCTGAATATACGTACTTCATAATGAACAGCTACGGATACACTTAATAATTATTTTCTCTCCATTTAGTTGGCTTAGAACGTTTGCTTTCCCGTGGCGGTTATGGTTGTGCCTATCCGATCCATGACGGTCCTGCTTTACTGAACAAGGGGCAGAAACAGCCAGATTGTTACAGACAATTTCTCTATAAAGAATGGGCTAGTCCTTTCGCTTTCTACAAGACTCAGCCTTTGGACCAAATCAGAGAATATTTTGGTGACAAAATTGCTATTTATTTCGCATTCCTTGGTGAGTTATTTGTTTCCAAGCAATTCATTGAATTTAACCAATAGAATTTCAACCAATTCTAAACCGTCAAATCTGATAGTCAGGCATTTGTCACCTTTCCTCAGAGAATTTGAGAGATATCGCTTAGATATTAACACATAATCCTAGATACACCATGTTCCACACACATGCCAAATTTCACACCTCAAGCTATTACCATTTCTTCAATCTATCCCTCTGAAAAACATATCCAAATATTCGTCGATTAATTGGAAAATCATAACTATTTGCAAATTGTTAAGTTCAGGCAGTGAAATAACAAATGTCCCTCTTAGATGCATTCCATTCTGTCATTTATTCACTCTGGTTGACGTATATGAAATAAGTAATTCATTTTAGAGATTAGTCTTAACAAGCATGTATTATATAATTCAAGTACATCTCAAGGCAAAACTAATACAAGCCAAAAAGGGGAAACTACAGCTAGCTAGCGAATTAAGTTATACCAATGATTATTAGATGAATAATATGAAGAGAAGGGAGAGCAGAGCGAGGACAATAATGTTCGTTGGAAGGAGTGCAGTTGCGGCATTGAAAAAACACCCAGGGCATAGGAAAATAAACTCAATACATTGTAACGGCAAGTGAAACAATTCGCGATCTGTTTTAGCTGTACTGAAAGTTTTAAACTTAATTAGCAGAGTATGCTTTAATTCTTCACCTTTGGTATCAATAACTAGCTCTTCCATCACACCATCACGCGTATACAAGGTGTATGTAGCATTTGCATCGTGATGGTCACTGCCAATTAGAAACGAATGGTCTACTCCTTTATATTCGTAGATGCCAGGGCGAATCTCATCCGCTTCCCTTGATAAAGCTCCTATAAAATGCCCGCCTTCAAAATTATGAGACTTTTCTTGGTATTCGCATTTGGTAGGTGTCCAGCTGAAGAGTGCATGATCTTTAGCGCTGTATACGTAATCTTTCTTATTTATTGTGATTCTAGTAAACTTATGATCGAAAGTGTACCATATATGATAAGGGATTTCTTCCACGATGGTCTGTTCCTCACCTGTGGTCAAATTGGTTCGGGTAATTCTGAGAGTCCCACTTGCGGAATAATCCTTAATCTCTGTAAGTGGCTGAGTTGGACAACTGGTACATAGGTGTCGAGACTCGCTACATTGTGGTGGCAACCGGTACACCGAAAATTCCGGCATAAGAAGCTCGAAAGTTGAGTAGTTTGTTAGATAAGTGGTGTATGAATCCTTGTCCTCGAACTTAAAGTCAAACATGGACAATGTATCGTTAATTATGGTAGCCGTATACGTAATAATTCCAGCTTGCAACACGGAGTATATTGAGGAGTTCGTATCAGTCGTGGAGTATTTGAAAACACCATCGGGTCCTTCCTTTGCCATTGGAAGAAAATAGAAGACAGAGCGATCGTTAGCTTCAAAGGGGTTGTAGAATTCTCTCTTTTTATAAGCGCAGAGAACTTGGCTCCAAAAATATTGTATCTCATCGTCACGACTGGTAAGGACACTAAAATCAGGCAGAACAGTCAGTCTTAGTCCTTTAGATACATCGTCCCATTCTGAAATAGGAGTATTGTTGTAAATATATGTAATATTGTTTGCTATGTCTGTATAAGCTGTCGTATAACCGGTTTGGTAGAAGCTACTGTTAGATAGTTCTGCGATATGATCTCCGTATGCGAAGGCAACGAAAGCGAGACAAAGGAATGTTGACAAGAGTTTCATCGACTAATTCAGCTAAAAAGTATTTATTGTCTACGAAGAATTAATGGATAAGTGCTTTTCACCCATAGATCCCAAATACCATTATTGACACATTACGTGTACCATTCCCATACTGTAATACATATTTTGAGATCCTATGGACGGCCTTATGCAGGTGTTATCTAGGGATTTATGGTAGCACTTTTGGACGGTAACATATTAATCCTACACAAATTTGAATCTCACAGTTGGTACTTTGTGTCATTCGTGGGTGCTGAACTAGCACTGCACCTAGGTGAACTCCTGCTGTCGTCCGTGGACCAGTTTGGGAACCGATGCTCTACACAGTGAACGAAAGTACTCTTGAAATATGAATATAATAAAGCTCGAAAACTATTTATTCTATTCGAATAGGCAATGCTTGAAGGCATTAGCCCTGTAATTTTACGCAAGGTTAGTTCATGAATACCTTAATTAGTCATATGGTGGAGGGAAAACTAGAAAATATTACGAAATTTAGCGTCTGTTTCTTTCAAGAATTTTAAAGATTTCTCCCGTTTTATCGAAGCTAAGGGACCGTGAAAACAGATGGCTCATTACTTGTCGCAAAGAAAATATGGATTGTGCAAATCCTCCACTTGCTACATTTGGTCTTTTCAAGGAATTTTCTACTAGAATAGGGGAAAATTCTGAAATTTCTGGGGAATAGTTAGAAGAGGTTGGTAAGCGTGCGGACTCCGTTGATTCAAACACATTATTTTTGTAATTTGAGCAGTGCTGTGCGGATTAACCAGGCGTACTGTATTCTAACCGAAGTTTTGTGTTCCTTTCGGACAGTTGGATGTATATCGTCACCTGCTTATCTATGATCTTATTTTATTCTCCGGTATATGGGAACGTAACGTATACTGTACGTGTTGTTAATGAGACATTGTCTATGTTTAATTTCCAGTTTGAGACCGAATATTTCGACGCCAATTTTCAAGTAAACTTCTCTACCTTCGATCTTCTAACACCAGAGTTTTCTTTGTTCATGTTCACCCTGCCCCCTCAATGTGATGAAATAGCCGATCTATGCACTCAATGCTATAGTGCTGGAGCTGTCCTTCTTCCAACGAACTTAATTATCCTCACTCTCCTTTTCTTACTTTTCATCCAGTTCTATTAATAGACATTTGCTTAAGAATGTTCTTCTCATTTGTTCGCTGGATATGTTTACCCTTAGACTTAGAATTACTAGTTGTATCTTCTTTGTGTGCTTTTCTACTAAATACATTCACTATTTTTCGTACAACTCACTGTTAACGCTTTCGTAATATACAGCAGTGGTTATCAAACTGGGGGCCGCGATCCCAAAAACTAATTTGACAAAATATATCGAATTGGGCGTGGTAATTATACAAAATTTCTGAAAAGTGTGGCTATAGCCTATGAGCGTTTGGGAGCTGTCGATTACTTAAAGAATACATCTAACCGTTACCCGATTTCTGCTACGTTCGTTGCAGAAAGGAACACTAGAATCTTACCACTTCGTTTTCACCCAAATCGAGATTTTAGTACTTTAGTGACGTCATAAACTGATAGATTTTCCGTCACTATTCACTACTGACTGACAAAATTAATATTAATTATCAAATACACGTAGGATTAATTGTAGAGTTGTTTACTCCACGTATGCAATATTTCATGAATAGGTGATATATTGTAATTGCTTTTCAAGCTATTTCTTTACGCAATCAAGTATTTTTGTATGCTGTTGATCAGATGGATTATGTCTGCTTGATTCTTTAGTTGTGTCTGTTGGTTGATCCTGCAAAATATTACATTACCTGTTGCCCTCATGGATGGTCTATACATTGGCGAACTGAAGTTTCTACCAAACTGATTCTACCAAACTGAGCTACAATTTATTTGGACCGCAGAAACCCGCACATATCGTAAACTAGGGTTTATAATCCTTTGAGGACTAAGCTGTCTCGCAAATTCGGAACATAACATATACAGCCCTTCTAGTTAACGAGACGTTGTCTGTGTTCAACTCCTATTTCAGACAGGTTATTTAATCGCCAATTTTCAATTAACCTACTCTACGTTCCAACTTGTTACACACGTATTGTCTGTGTTCTAATTGCCCTCTGCATGTAATGGAATTACTAATCTATGTCCCGAATGTTATAGTGCTGGATCTGTCCTTTTCCAACAAATTTAAATACGAACTTTGAACATCATCCATGCCATTTTGGCATCGCCCTATAGGGCTGCGCTAAGAAATAAAAGTGTTGTTGTGTTCAAATACGTGTGATTCCATATATCTTGTGACTAGCATATTGTCTGATTCAATCTTCTTTTGCTGAGCTGCAATAATAATTATAGTGTCTGTCGCCTTCATAGATTGCCTATATAAAGGTGAATTTGTTTAATAGTCTAAGAAACCTCTCCTAAATATTCTCTCCCTTTCCAATTGGAAAATACTTTTACTGTTTGAAGTAGTTGTCCATTAGGTCCCTGTTAATGAGAAACTTGTTTCAGCTCCACATGATGTACATCTAAGCATGAGGGCAGATGGTATTTCATATCTCGTCAGTTTATGACGTTATCATATCGCAAAGTGTCCAATTCAGGAAAATTCAATGATTCAACTTGTAAATATGTTAATTAAGCGTGTTAAAGGAGGTCTGTGAGGATAAAATCACTTCTATTTACCCGTTAGTTAGTAAATATATTGTGTAGTTGTATTTCACTGATAAAATGGTGAAATAATAACAATATTCATGTGACAGGTAAACTTAATGCCGGCAGTAGAGCTGAAACAAGTTTCCAACTAACTTTGTATAAATTTAATAAAAGTGGTTTAATTAGCAAATGAAGCTCTTGTCCACATTTCTTTGTTTCTCTTTTCTCTCTTTCGTGTACGGAGATGATATAACAGAACTGGCTAATAGTAGCTTCTACCAAACCGGTAATGTCACATTCTACTCAACTGATTTGAATACCAGCGTAACGACATTCCTCTTACAACAAACTCCTATTGAGGAATGGGAGGATGTGCCTCAGGGCTTGAGGCTTGCTGTCATGCCCGATCAAACACTTCTAACCAGTCGTGACGATAACCTACTATTTATATATACCCCAGATTCGTGTACGTATATGCCCAATGAATTCCACAGTACTTTAGAAGACACAGACGAGCCAATACTCTATTTCCTTGCATTCGCAACAGAAATTTCTCCCGATGTTTATGCTTACCTCAAAACTGATACGAACTATACATTTGGAGGCACGACATACACTGGAAATATTACATACACAGCTACAATAGTTAATGATACTGTCATAAACCTGGACGTCGTGTTTCAAAACGATATTATACTTGTTCGTCATCAGTTTAATTTTACTACCTTCATATTTCTTACACCTGACTTTTCCGTGTACCGCTTGCCCCCGTCATGTGACGATGATGCCGATCTATGCACTCGATGCTATAGTGCTGGAGCTGCCCTTCTTCCAACGAACCTACTTATACTCGCTCTCCTTTTACTTCTTTTCATCCAGTTATACCAATAAACATTGGTTTACTAAGACTTTTCTTTTCTTTTCTAGTTGGATGTAGTTCCCCCTTTCCTTTATACTATATATTTACTGTGTGTATCTTTTTGTATCTCTTTGAGTTAGCTTTTTCGATAACATTATTAGCTACTGTTAGCTCCGGTTAAATTGACCATGGATATATGGAAATATCCGCTTTTATATAAATCTTAAATTGTACAAATATGGTCTCGAACTGTTAAAGTAACATATAAACTTCGGTTATATCGGAGTATCCATCGTGGTTCCTTGAGTTTCTATATGATGGGAGTTTCAAGTTTGTAGCTCTTACCAATTCGTGATTCATTTATCCAAGCGGTTCCCAGCCATTTAACTGTGGACCCCTGCTGTCGTCCGTGGACGACCAAGGGGTCCAGTCAGTGTTCCTTCTAAGGACTCCGGGATTTTGCCTAAAAATGCTCGATTCCCCGATATTTGCCTGAATTTTTCACATTTTTGCCAGTACCACCAGTTTTTTTTGTTATATTATAATCCTATAGGCCTATACACCCGCTGGCTATTCTACGCATCAGTCGTTGGACTGCTGGTGTTCATTTATGGTCTACTGACCATATTCATCCCAATTCTGAACCCGGCCAAGGCTGATATTTGTGGAGCTGATCCTGTGGAGTTCTACATGTGTCCTCTATGTGAACATAGATGTGATTTCTGGTTCCTCAGTAGCTCATGTTTATCTTCTTGGGTCCGTTACATATTTTTTGTGATATTTCGAAGTTCTAACCTTCGTCTTAAGATGAACACTGAGCTGTGCGGACGGTTATTATATTTTTTGTTTCTTAGTTCTACAAACTGTTTGACAATGAAGCTACTATTTTATTTTCCATATTCACAGCATTCTGGGCGATTCTATTTTTAGAAGCTTGGAAAAGGAATGTGGCTACTCTCAAGTACGATTGGGATCTCTCTTCCCTAGATGAAGAGGTGAGTGCCTTGGTCAATCATTCTATTAAATATATACACACTGATTTATCATATGATTAATCATTCTCACACCTTTTGATGAACACATTTCAAAGTTATCCTATACATTAGCTTCCACTTGTTAAATAGGGATAAACAGGGACGTAGGATTCGTTTTTAACATTCTAAAATGGGTATTGAGAAATTCATGTCGGTGATTTGAGATTTTTTCTATTCAGGAACACACTAGACCTGAGTATGAGAACAAGCTACGTAACAGATATGAGAGCTGTAACATGAATTGGTATAAGAAATTAATTCAAAAGGTTAACCCGATCACTGATGAAGGAGAGTTCTTTCAACCCTCTGGGGAACTATTTGTTAAGGTTATGGGATCATTTGTTACTCTTATTACACTCGTGATAATAGCTCTGGGACTTGTTATTGGAGTAATAGCATACAAGGTTTGTTTCATCATATTCTCAGTTTATTCCAGTTCCCTATTTTACCATCTTAGTATTCTCTCACTACTTCCACTCCCACCGGTGTACTTAATGCCCTGAATTAAAGGAAGTTGGACATTCCAACAGAGTATACAAGTATTTGGGCCTGGCTCGTATACTAACGTACTAGCTATAGCTTTATCTGAATCTATCAATTTCTACTGTGCCGGGTTCTAAAATGGTATGCAAGTATGCTTAATTATGTATATATCTGTGATTTGAGACTTTTTGTTGATAAAATGACTGATAGTATAGATTTTCTCTTGTATGGACTTATCTGTGTCAGAACTTGAGTTGGTCGTGAATTGATCTTGCGATTTGCTGTAGATGTGACGGTATTATGCGAGACGCTGTCACGATAGAGAGTAGCACTATAGCTTGTTCAGTTTGAAGTCCACTACCAAACTTCCAGAGAGAACATCTCCTAGATAATACACAATGTCTCCTCCATGTTAAATGCAATCCGGAAGGGGCTTTTGCTAAGATTAGCAGGTTCGAGAAATATATCAAGGGACGTGCATCATTTTTGTTCATATCGCAAAGCTATAAAATACATTTGTGTAATCTAATCCACAACAACTCACTGTATGTATATCTTGAGTTGTATATATTTTGAATAGTGCTTGTTCTTTTCACTTCGTTTTCATGGCTACTAATGAATTGGCCCCAGCACATGAACGTGTACGTTCTCTCTTATATGTCAGAATACAAGGTCATTATGGTGGATACAAGTCTAGTTATCTGTCAAAGTGTTTAGAGACAGTTGAAATAAACCTCTTAAAGTGTGTAATTTGTCATGGAATTATGCGAGAAGCTGTAACCTCTGGAAACGGTATGTCTTGTTCCAATTGCACTAAAGATACCTTCCCTTGGAAATTGATGTCAATACGGGACGCAATAAATAACTTAGAAATACATTGTCCGTTAGTGAACTGTCCTTGGAAAGGAAGATTCCCGAGGGTTGAAAATCATTTAGGGTTCTGTGGATATTTCCGAATTCCTTGTCCTCTCAAATGCAATGCTGTCGTTATTAGACGCAATGAAACTGACCATATTCGGCATGAATGTGAGAATCGCATTGTGTCATGTAATTATTGCGGGATTCAGCTCATTTCTAAGACGTTAGATACACATTTTAACACTTCCTGTAAGCTATATCCAATCAAATGCTCGTTTTTATGCGGGAAAGAATTACCGCGGAATACATTAAGGCGGCATTTGAATACTGACTGTCCATTGGTCAAGATTTCGTGTCCTTACGCTGAGATAGGTTGTACAATTGGGCACATAAATAGGTGTAAACTCGAGGACCATCAAAAGGAAAGATACATTTTGCACCAAGACCTACTTCTGAAAGATCACCAAGGGTTGAAAAGACAGTTTGATAAGCTTATTATCGTTTTTGTTTGTGGGGCAATAATTTTAATTATGCTTTGTATAGTGTGATTAATTATTTTAACACCTTGTTCAACTAATAGAGGTGTCAGATACAACCAGAATTATCGAAATATAAATTCACACAAAATAATATGTAACTATTTCTTGACACCTTTTTCAAGATTTGTTATCCTCAGTGCCAGCTGTGTTTTAGTGTCTGTCAGTTCTTTCTTCAAATTTGCATTTTCAGTTTCCAATTTTGCTAGACTTCCCAAAATATAATCTTGATGTTCCATCACATTTCCAGTTTTATGCGCCATCAATTCCTTTCGTTTTATTGTACCCAACTTGCATCCGTATTTATCATATGGACACTTTACATCAGCCAATGGGCAGTCATTATTTTTATGAGTGGCAGCGTCCTTTTTAGCTACTTCCTTCCCGCAACCATCTGGACATTTGATGGGTTGAGAATCACAGTTTTTCAAGTGTTCATCCAATTGTTCAGAGTTGAAAGGTTTCTTACAGTGTTTGCAATTTATTTTTCTCTTCACACATTCTGTCGTTTTATGATTCGCCTCTTTGGATCGCTCAATAATCACCCCGCACCCTTGGGGACACTTCAACTTGAACAACAGACATTTATCTAAATGTTCCTGTGTCGCGGACAGTTTTCCTGACCATTCACATTGCCTTAAAAGTGGACACTTTACATCCAATCCTAACACGGTGCTTACAACTTGGGTAACCTTACTTTTATCGCCTTTTGGAGTAGCACAGGTCTCGCATGTGATGGACCCGAGGCAGACAGTAGCATTATTCATAATTCCTTTACAGATCGGACAGACTAAAATGCTCTCCATCATTGGAGGTATATTCTGTGAGAGGAACTCCTTCTTGTACCCTCGATGTGTTCCATCTATCTTTATAAATAATGTGTCGTTTTTGTCATCAGCTGTTTTTACTTCAGGTGGTTTTGCAGCCATAATTATGTCTTATTCAAGAACAGTGAATTTACCATTAGCTGAATTAGAAAGATTTATCGATATGGGTTCTTATGTATGTTTGTATTAAATTACAGAATTAATATTAGCTCATATTTATAGAATAATGTCATGTACATATTACGCGCCTAAATTAAACTTTTGTCCTGATTTAGCCCCCTCTCCTTATCCCCTCCCCAACGGTACAAATATTCACGAAGGTCCCAGTTAAAACCCAAAGTATTCACTAAATATACATATTATAATTTTTAGCGGGTATTAAGCAGAAAATATTTGTAAACAGAAATTATTGTTATCAGAAACACAAATTAGTTTTGTGTTGTGTATTGTAATTCCGGAAGGGGAGACAAACATTTCAGCTTTATGTCCTCTCTGTCCTATCTTGTGTAGGAGGTCTCCTTCTGGTGAGAATACTTTAATAATGTCAGTTAAGCAGTCGCTTATGATAATGTTATTATGTCCGTCTAGACAGAAGAAGTATGCTACTTCAACTTGCATTCCTATTCCTATTCCTCCGGTAATCAATGAGCGGGACTTCTCTCCTGAGAGAGTAAACACATGAATACATGGATTGTCATCACAGCTCAACACAAACATTTCATTGTTTGTGAATTTAACATCATTAGGTCCAGTCATGGTTTGGTGTCGTAGCGTGTCTGTAAATACCAAATTAGTTGTTAGTATTTGTAGTCTGTTGTTGAAATAATCTGGTACATAAAGGCGTGTATTAGGAGAGATGGCGGGTTGTCTAGGATCATTGAACTCTTCACTACCAGATCCTCTCTTACCTACTCGCTTTATCATAGTTAGGTCTGGCAGCTTGAATAAGAAGATAGCGTGATGTTCTCTGTCTGTAACATAAATGTTATCCTCATGGATTAGGATACCCCATGGCTGTTTCAGGTGTTGATTACCGAAATGGTTGAAATAGTCTCCTGACTGAGAGAATATTTGTATACGCCTGTTGCTCTTATCTGCCACATAAATGTGTCCAGATTCAGGTTCAATTGCGACACCTCTTGGCCCTTTAAACTCCCCAGGAGCTGATCCTTCTTTCCCAACAGCAACAATGGGCTGTTGGAATTTGGCGTACTTAGGGATTACTGGTATATGAGGGATGGGATTGATTTCTTGTTGGCTGATCTCTCCTAGACGGTTAATACTCCTCTCGAGGTCTTGTGTATCACACAAGAACCTCAGTACATGAGGTGGTGGTGTGTTGAGGTGGAGTTCTGCTAGTTTTGTTTGCATTTCTGCCACAAATCTATCCGAAATGGAGTGGAGTTGATTGTGTGTCATTTTACCTTCTACAAGAGCTCGGGTCTCTTCCAGTTGTTGCTTCATTTGCTGACACGCTACCTGATTAGCTCTTGTCTCTTCTCGTTTATTTCTTAAAGTGGTTAAGAGATGGATTCTTCTCTGATTGAGTAGGAATATCATCCTGTCAATTGATTGGTTGATTTCTTGTTCTAAGGGGTCTACAATTGGAACTGGGATTGGCTCAGGAAATTGTGTCGCCATTTTGAGAGTTGTAAAGTTTGAATTTGTTTAGTTTTGTTTGATTTTCCAATATTTTATAGTTTGTAATATAAAACTGCTGAACTGACACAATTATTAAAATAGAATAATTATCAGTGGTTTGTGTCGTGTGACCTCTTCCATGTACTCTGATCTTGTGACACAATCTTATTACAGATAATATTGTTATTGGCTGTGTTGCGTTCAGCCATCTGGATAGATTGTGGATTATTTGATGAATAATAATTAGTGAAATTCTAATAAATTCAAACTGATTATTTAACCTTTGAACCTATATTAATTGGTAATTAGTGAATAATCACATTTTCACGCCTTTTACTATGGAATTCAACTCTGTGTTGCCCGATAAACATACCTACTGTGTGTATATTTGCCCACTGTTAGTTTGAAACTTGTTTCAGCTCCACCGCCCGCATCAAGTTTCCCTGTCATATGAGTACTGCCATTATTTGAAATTTAACTCCACAATATATTTACTAACTAACGGGTGGATAGTAGTGATTTATCTTCACAGACCTCCTTTAACACGCTCGCTCACATGCTTAGATGGACACATCATCTGGAACTGAAACAAGTTTCTAATATTACAGGGGCAATATTGGAATATATTAACGCGATAAATATTCGAATACATTAAGTAGAGAATGTTACTAAATAGCTGAAGGGGGGTAATTATAAGAATTAGAAAGCTAAGCTCTTAATTTCTCGTCTCATATGTGGTTGTGCCCCTCCTCCTCTCGGCACTACAACTGCATGATAGAATCTCCGATGGGACTGTAGGTTAACCACAGGTGCAGAAGCGTCTTGTCTTACCTCTGGGTCCAGGTCGAAATGAAACCAGACGAAAATGCTGTTTTCCCTCTGAAAATCTGGAGTCTTGACGTCATCATAGCCAAATTGTGCTATACAATCGCTCAACTGATCAACTTCTATTTTGTAACTTACATGCTTTTCTTGTAGCTTTGAGTGTGCTTCGTTTTTCAAATTTACAAGAGTCACACAACAATACGTGAATCTAGCGTCGGCCAGGATTTGAGAGTCTTTCCCTTTCGACAGACGTTTTATGTGAAATGAGATCGCGTTCGACTTTATCCGACGCTCAAATCTTACCAGCCCCTGAAGTTTCAAGGGACCGACAAAGAAAATTGGCCCTTCAAAAGTGCCTTTCTTTTCCATTTTGCTTGATATTCCTTCGATCTTCCATTCGACGCCATCCAAATCCTTTTTATATTTAATCTGCATTTTCGTATGCGACAATTCGTCGCGGAGTCTTCGAATCTCTTCCTCGGCCTGCACAAGTTTCCTCGCGTGAAATTCAGTTGACATATCCAAATGCTCAGCGATACTCTCCTGTTTATGACCGATTAGGTCACGACGTGTCATACGACTCACTACACACCCGTACTTGCTATAAGGGCATGTGACCTCTCCCATAGGACAATTAGTGTTGTTATGGATCTCAGATTGGCGTCTTGGAATGCACTCTCCACATCCATGCGGGCACGTAACAGGAAAATCTTTACAATTTTGATAGTGGCTTTCAAGTCCTTTCGCTAGTCCGAATTGTTTACAATATTCACATTGTACCTTACGTTGCAAACACTGACTATAGGTGTGTGCCTCCAATTCACCACGTGCGATTACGGTCTCGCATTTCATTGGGCAATAAAGATGGAGAAATAGGCATTCATCTAAGTGTGTGCCTATTTCTGAAAGTGTACCGCTCCATTCGCAGCTGCGTAATAATGGACACATTACTTCCAGCTTTAATACTGTGTCTCTTATGGTGTCGTTTGGTGTTGGATTGTCTTCAGGTGTAGCACATGTGGCACATTTAGTTTCAGTTCCAGTTTGGACAGCTTCTCTTGGTATTCCATTACAACTTGGACAGTTGAACGTGGGGTCTAAATTTTGTGCTAAATAGTCACGCTTATATCCGCCAAACAGTTCGCTTTCTTGAATTCTCTCAAATAAAAATTCTTCTTTTTTATCGATCGCCTTTTCCTCTGATAATTCTTCTGTGTTTACTTCTGGTTCCATTCTGTGTAAAACAACTATAAATGCCTATTGTTGATGTTTATGAATCCTTATTTATACTTTTTGGAATATGATTAATCATTCCTACGTTTCCTGTGAAGTATTGATATTTGAGAAATGAGTTGGTCTTCGACAGCCAATTTATATAATGACATAAATAACAAGACGCTTCGCTTGCTTGCGTGACATGGCTTGCGAACACTATCCACCCAAGACACCCTTCGGGCATCTCTTGTATCTTCACTTAGATATTAGGACATGCTCTTAGTTATATCACACTTTTTTGGATGGAAAAATATTGATCTAGTGACCTTCGTGGCTGCTAAACTGACACTTTTAGGTGACCGCCAAGCACCTAGGCAAACCCACTAACTTCTCAATCTACCATTTAGACCCTGGTCGAATCCGCGCAGCTCCCACTCTATCATCTTTCCCAATATTATTGTATTTAGGTAATCGTAAAGACTCTGCTTACAATAGAGATTGGCAGGGCAGCTAGGAATAACGATGTCCCAATTAGTCCTTCAATAGGCTCAATAATTGTGACAATAACAGCTGCTGTTATTAACCTGCTTTTCATTGGTGTAATGCAGATTATTTACAAATTCCTGGCTACATGGCTGACTAACTGGGGTAAGTTCTAATTATAGATTATGGTTTAAATTGGCGGGGTTTTCAAAGCTTAATGTCACGAATTTGGCGGGACTTATTTTCCCGCTCTTTTTGGCAGGTTTTAAGATCATATCCCGCGTAAACTTAACTAAATTTGCTAAATCATGGGTTTTCGAAAATTCCTTGATTCTCAAAGATTTCCAGAAATAATCTTGAAAATATCGGGAAAATCAAGAGGTGTTAAGTAAGTATACTGTAGCATTTTTCATCGATCTGATTACCCCGATGATTTCCTTAGAACTTCACCGAACTGAAAGTGAACATGAAGACAGTTTCACTCTCAAAATGTTCCTATTCCAATGCATTAACTATTACTCTTCAATATTCTATGTGGCATTCATCAAAGGAAAGGTGCTGGTGGAATACCCTGGGAGTGACACTGGTACATATTTCCTGTTAGAAGAATGTGAGACGTATGGATGTTTCTTGGATTTGTGTATCCAACTTGTGGTCATATTTCTTGGCAAACAACTATTCAATAATATAATGGAATTGGGATTACCGTGAGTTATATTTTTGGCCTTGTTTCAGCGCCACATGGTGTCCATCCAAGCATGCAGGCGGGCGGCATTTCATAATCATTATCTCGTGTGACTCTACTTCTAAATATGTTAATTAAGCGTGTTAGAGGAGGTCTGTGGAGACTCTACTGTAAATATATTGTGTAATTGAATTTCACTGATAAACAGGTGAGATAATGGCACTATTCAGGTAGCAGGTAAACGTGATGTGGGTAGTGGAGCTGAAACAAGTACAACTAACAGTGGCCTTATGAATGTTAACAGACTTTTATTCCCAAATCTTATAAAATTCCAATTGTATTTATTGTTTCCAAGGTTACTGAAGATAATTGTAAAATGGTGCTACAGGAAGTTCAGTTCTTACAGGAATAAATCTGTGGAGATGCAAAGCTTGGACGATTACTATGCCCGCTGGGAAAGAGAACATGTTTTAGATGTAGGACGATCTCATTATTTATTCTATGAATATCTTGAGCTTGTAATTCAGTTCGGATTTGTGACACTATTCGTTGCTGCTTTTCCATTAGCGCCATTTTTCGCATTCCTGAATAATGTGGTTGAAATTCGATTAGATGCTTATAAATTCCTTGTGTTGTCAAGGAGATATGTTGCATTCCGAGCGGCTGATATTGGTAAGTAAGCTCGTAACTCTTTTGAATATATACATACACTTATTTATCATATGATTAATCATATTTCACACCTTTTAAGCCATATTCAAAATGTCTTAGAGATTAGCTTGTTCCCTTATTTAGGTATTTGGTTGACATTCTTAGATGTAATGGCTAAAGTTTGTGTACTTTCAAACGTAAGTTAATTTTGAACAGATTTATTATCCATAGTCCGCTTTTATTATAACATGAAATCTCATTGGTTAATATATTTTTAGTAAACAACATTTTGAATTTTCCTAAAATGGCCAAAATTTGTTTTTGTTATTGTTTCGATCATTTTTGATAAATTTTTCCGTAGGCATTTCTCATAACATTCACTGGAACAACAATAGATGAATATGTTTACAGCATAAACAAACCAAACAACAACATGTGGCAGGAAGGATACACAAATTTTTCACTTTCATCGATCCCGTGCTCAGATCTAAATCTTACAAATCATCTTCCTGAGGCTGAATTCCAGAGTATTTCCTGTTTAAGTGCTGAATCAGCTGGAGTTGCTAATGCTAGTACAGGTCCTTATTGTTTTGATGTTCCTTACAGTGAATCTGAGCTTTATCAGCCTTATTATACTGAAAGGTTGGTATATATGAGTAATTACTTGTCTCATCTGTGAACCAAGGAAACAGGGGTTCATTCCCAAAGGAGACGCTTCATCGTGTCCCAACACCCAGAGGGAGGCGGTCTCAGGATTTGTCATATCTGGCCTCTTATTTCAATTTTAACACATTCTGTGGACCCCTGCGCGGTGCTTGAAATGTGTTAAGCTTCCCATAAATATCTAATATTTGTTGTTATTTAGTATAGAGTGTTGTTCAAACAATGACGATAGCGGATGTGTGAAATGGAACAATACGACACCTAATGCTGCTCTCAACCAATCATGTTGCGACGCAATCTGGCTGAATCTGGCAGGCAATCCGACAAACAGGTCATCTATAAATAGCCTCACTTCTCCAGCTGTTAGCTCGAACAGCTCGATTTACTCAGCTAATGAGACTTGCTTTGTTAAGCGCGTAGATACACAATGTACTTGCAGGTGAATGGAAATTATAGACATACCATTACAAGCATACTGTTGCTATGCAGGTTTTCATTCTGGGACTTTTGGACGCCAAAATATTATACATTTCTCATATTTTAGATATCGTGGTAGATATTCGCCTGATCCTTACTTACAAACTCATCAATACTATTTCATATTAGCTTTATGGAAGTTAATATTTATTATACTTTTCGAGGTAAGATTTCACACCTCATAATGGCCCGTGTCACTTATATTTGGCCCGCTGGGCCACCAAGATCCCATTTAACACCTCTGTATCTATTTTAGAACTTGATATTTATTGTGACTGGTTTTCTCGCCTGGGTGATTCCAGATGTCCCACGCACAATCCGTATGCAAATAAAGAGGGAACAGCTCTTGACCAATAAGATTCTCTACTCCTTATAGGCCTTTCTGTTTACTATTTAACAATTCTAATCGCTATTTTTCATAATTTTTACTAAATATTTACTAAAAATACTTTCATTTTTGCAAAATTAGTTTCTTACGCATTGAATCACTTTTTATTTACAGATTAACACTTGTAAACATTTATTTATTCGTAATTATTAAACTTGAACATTTCCAACTTTTTGTTGTAACTATTGCTATATTCTAATGCATAACAAACATACACAATACAACTCTTTTCACAAAGTTATGTCGTGAGTGTTAATTATAGAATATTCCATGCAACAAAATTATAAGCAACTTTGAAAGTTGAAATTTAGAGGCAAATTTGATGCATGAAACACTTGGATTTTGTAACACGAAGCCTGAACTACAAAGTTAGGCAACAAACTAGTATAAACAGAATTCAGAAAATATTCAAATATACAATGACTGATTAATAGAAGCTGTAAATATCCTCACTAATAGTCTGCTATTTATAACTAACTATAATATAAACACAAATACAACAAATGTTAATTAAGAAATTCATTGATAAAGTATTCATGGCATCTAAACTGGAACTTAAACCTGATAACAGAGAAGACCTGCTCTATGTTAAGATTGTTAAGAAAGGTAAATCTATCCATTGTGGGTATAAGAGGGACTATTTAGCTAGGAACCTGACTGAGATGGAGGAAGGGCTTGTTGTTTGTAAAGTGTGTTCTGGAATAATGCGGGAAGCTTCTATTATAACGGCGAGACAACTTGTTTAAATTGTGGTCCAAGGAAGTTTAACCCTGTTAAAATGGTGCATAATGCTGTCAATCAATTGGAAGTAAAGTGTCCTATCCTCAGAGATTGTACTTGGAATGGTAAATTATCAGAAGCTGAAAAACATTTGAATAATTGCAATAGCTTTGTACTACAATGTGTATATTGTAAAGTAACTGTTACTAAAGGTGAATATGATAACCATAAAGTGAATATGTGTATCTTACGTGAGATAGAATGTGAATACTGCGGTAAACAAGGAAAGGCTAAAGATCTGGAAATACATAATGAAGTGTGTAAGGAGTATCCTATTTCTTGTCCTAATAATTGTGGAGAAGAGTTTCCAAGAAGAGAATTATCTCAACACAAGTCTGAATGTGAGTTAGAAGAGATTAGCTGTCCCTACACAGAGTATGGATGTAAGGCAGAGTCTATGTTAAGAAGAGATCTCCTAGCTCACAAGAAGGAGTATATCGTAGAACATACAGACATGAGTCTAACTAGAATGAAAATACTAGAGAGTGAGAATTCACACTTGAAGAAGAAACAAAGTGAAATGAAAATGGAGGGAAAGATAATGAAGCAACTTGATGGAGTTGAGTGGGAAATAAGGAATGTTGATAAACCACCTAATAATGGCAAGCTAGTAGGACCGATAGTCTATATTAACAACTACAAACTGAGAATATTTCTCATCAAGGACTCAATATTTTATAGAAATAAACTCCAATTCTGTCTAGAAAGGTTGCCTGGAGACTTTGACAGATTTTTAGGGAAAGCCTACATAACTCAATACAGAAGTATTATTATTAACAAACAAGATATAACTAAATCAAATATAAATAATGGAATACTAATTATGAGCTTTGTATCGGTAAAGACAGTGAGATATCCTACTTAGGTTATTTCGATGATTATCAAGATTGTATTACAGCAGATAATTCCTTGTTTCTGAGATTCTACTTTGAAGTCAATTCTGAAAAGACTATGGAAACATTGAGGTCCTGTAACCAAGATACAAATAGACCCACCCGTCAAACACCATCTGATCCTTTCATTGAGATACCTCAGCTAGACATCTTTTGCAGACAAATACCAACAAATCCTTATAAGCTTAAATAAGATACTTTGAATAGTTCTGTTAGGTATCTTGTCTATTCTAGTTAGTATAATACATCTTTGATTTTATTAGCATTTTACTGTATTGACTAATATTCCATAGAATAGTGGCTCAGTTCTGGAATGGTTGCCTTAGTATAGTTAGTATATATTTATATGTTTTCGCTTTGCTGTTCACACCTTTAGAGATTAAGACACCAAATTCGGTATGTATACTTGTATTGATACCATATATTTGAAATTTATCTTTTGTGTATATTTTCACACCTTTTGACACCTCAGCGCTGGAAGTAATAAATAATCTACAAAGCTTGTGCGTATGTGTATACACTAGAGTCTCAGAATAATTGACACATTTGGGACATCGCTTCTGTCCGCCATATACAAAATTTATGGAATTGGTGCGTTTGAAACCTGACCAACGGGACGGTCTCCTACAGCCTTGTTGTGAATAATAAAATATTATTGCTTTTCTGCAATGAGTTACACTAATGTTGTTCTAATAGATATCACATTACATTTGTAGGCAACACAAATTTACTGGAGAAGTATAACTAGAATATATTAGTGAACTGAATTTCTATCTACTAAATGACATCTAAACTGGTTCCACTACCTGACGACAGAGAAGACCTTCTCTATGTTAAGAAATGTAAGAAAGCCAAATCAATCCATTGTGGGTATAAGAGGGACTATTTAGCTAGGAACCTGACTGGAATGGAGGAAGGGCTTGTTATTTGTGAGATTTGCTCTGGAATAATGCGGGAAGCTTCTCTTAGTAACGGCGAGACAACTTGTTTAGTTTGTAGCGAATCTCAAGACTTAAACCCGGTTAAAATGGTGCATAATGCTGTCAATCAATTGGAAGTTAAATGTCCTCTCCTCAGAGATTGTACTTGGAATGGTAAATTATCAGAAGCTGAAAAACATTTGAATAATTGTAATAGCTTTGTAGTTGAATGCACAGACTGTAATGATTTTGTTGCTAGAGGCGAATATGATAATCATAAGACGAATACATGTGTTTTCCGCGAGGTAGTGTGTAAGTTTTGTGAAAGACAAGTAAAAGCTAAGGACATGAAAAAACATAATGAAGTTTGCGATGATTACCCCATTTCTTGTCCCAATAATTGCGGAGATGAATTTCAAAGATGTCAATTGTCTAAACACAAATCTAAGTGTCAATTTGAAGAGATTAGCTGTCCATACACAGAGTATGGATGTAAAGTAAAGTCTATCTTAAGAAAAGATCTCCTAGCTCACAAGAAGGAGTTCTATATAGAACACACAGACATGAGCTTAATTGAAATTCAGGAACTGAGAAAGGAAAATAATAGTTTTAAGAAGAAACAAAGTAAAATGGAAATAGAAGGAAAGATAATGAAGCAACTTGATGGAGTTGAGTGGGAAATAAAGAATTTTTATAAACTACTTATTAATGGCAATCTAGAAGGACCGATAGTCTATATTAACAACTACAAATTGAGAATATATCTCATCAAGGACTCAATATTATCTGGAATTTATCTCACCAAGAAGACAACATTTTCTGAAATTTATCTCCGTTTCTATCTACAAAGGTTGCCTGGAGACTTTGACAGATTTTTAGGGAAAGCCTACATAACTCAATACAGAATTATTAGTATTAACAAACAAGATATAACTAAATCAAATATAAAAGATGGAATACTGAATTATGAGCTTTGTATCGGTAAAGACAGTGAGATATTCTACTCATGTTATTTCTTTGATTATCGAGATTGTATTACAGCAGATAATTCCTTGTTTCTGAGATTCTACTTTGAAGTCAATTCTGAAAAGACTATGGAAACATAGAGGTCCTGTAACCAAGATATAAATAGACCCACCCGTCAACCACCATCTGATCCTTTCATTAAGCAACCTCGGGCAAACTTCTTTACCAAACAAATACCAATAACAAATCCTTCTAAGCTTAAATAATATACCTTGAATAGTTCCGTTAGGTATCTTGTCTATTCTAGTTAGCTTAATACATCTTTGATTTTATTCGCATGTTATCTATAATATTTAATAATTCTTGTTGATCAGTCAATTAATTATCTGAGTAGATTATTTGCATGTACGTAATACTTTTGATACGTAAAGTTCTGAGGTGTTGATACAAGAGTGAGTGACTTGTTACTTTATTAGAGAAGATGCTTTCTCAGACTACAACTAATGAGTAAGAGTATAGGTATACTTCTATCAAATGATTAACATTTTCTACAGAACTATAAGTAACATACAATAATGTAGTACTAAGGATTTCTAATTGAATTTGTATGTGATTATTGATGGCATCTAAACTGACACCATATACTATCAAAAGTAGTTCTGTTAGTTTATCTTGTCTTGTACGACTAGTTGCTTAACACCTATGTTATTCTTGTATTTTGTAAACTGAGTGAATAATATACACGTATCTAAAGATTTTGACACATTCTGTTGACCCCTGCTGTCGTCCGTGGGCCACCAAGCAGCTAGGGTACCACTGTCTACCTTAATATAACTCAATAATGTTTCACAGAAGTGCTAATCACACTTTCAGGGGGCTAATTGAAAAGACTGGTGTTTGTATTACTAATGTAATTCAATATGTACTAATGTAGGAGTAATAGTCACTAATATATATATATTGCAGTTAATACCCAAAATTCAATTCAATAGTAAAGTAATAGGACATCAAATCTAAAATGGATTCTCTATTCGAAGCGCCAGACGATTTGGATCCTAAACTGTACGTACAGTGCGAGAATAGAGGCGTTAAGCTATGGGGAACATTCGGGGAGGAGTACATCTTGGAATATCGAGGTTACAAAGACAGTTATTTGGTGAAGGAATTGAGTGAAATGGAGCGACAATTCATAGTGTGTCCAACTTGTAATGGAATAATGCGAGACGCGATTGCTTCCGAAGGTGAAACAACCTGCATGCTTTGTAGCCAAAACCAAAAGAATCCGAACCCTGTGAATCAAGTGAGGAATTCAGTTGCAAAATTAGGTATAAAGTGTCCGTTACTGAAGGATTGTGCTTGGGTGGGCAAGCTCCTTGACGCTGAAAAGCATCTTAAGGAATGTGGAAATTTCCGTTTATGGTGTCAGCTTGAATGTGGCGCTGTGATTAAAAGGTGTGATATGGATTTACACCTTAAAAACGATTGTTTGTTTCGTATAACTCAATGCGAATTTTGTAGGATTAAGATTCAATACAAAGACCTACTCGCTCATTCTGAAATGTGTTTCGCTTCGCCAATTGAATGTGGTTGTGGCAATAAGTGTAGACGGGACATGTTGGGGTCACATGTGGATAAAGAATGTCCTCTTGGACAAGTTAGGTGTCCTTTTGGCAAGTATGGATGTTCTGTTGGCGTTATGGCACGCAAGGACCTTTTGACGCATAAAAAAGAATTTTGCGTCGAGCATCAAGATATGATTTTGGCCAAATTGGATGAACGGGAGGCGATGAAAACCCCGCAATCTTCTGGAAAAGAAAATTTGAAATTTTCATTTCTGGACAGATCAACTTCAGAAAGTAAGGATTCCGATGCACAGCGAATTCTTGAACTTGAGAAGCAACAAATCAAACTAGTGAAAGATAACCATGACATCAAAGTTGAACTCAGTCTTCTAAAAGCAGAGATGAGAATCAAGAAAGATCTTGAAGGCGTTGAGTGGAAGATTGAACTCGATCAGTTGACATTTGCGCGCGAATTGACGAGCCCAGTTTTCTACATATGCAATTACAAATTCCAATGCTCCATGAAAGTTGGTGTACCTCACGAGTTCCTCATCACAAGATTGAGCGGGGTTCCAAAAGGTAGTGATAAAGATGAAACGTATATTACGGAGATTCGGTTAATAATTGGGAACAATGAGTTCGATAGTTCGTCATATTTCCAGGAGATTTGGCCGGATTTGAAAGCAGTTGTTGGAAAAAATAGCAATTCTCTTTTCACAGTGCCACAGAATATTTTCACAAAGCATGCCCAAGCGAACAACACAGTAATAATGTTTATCTACTTTGACCTAAAGAATCACATTAAATAAATATTTCGAATGCCAAATACATTAATTCTTTATTTTTGAACTATAAACACGCATTTGTTGACTTTTTGATAGAAATTTCTTACACTATTGTTTGTGTTTACTAATTATTATGAACCCAAAATTGTGTAAACAATCTTTGTATATAACTCCAATCAAAGTTGTGGCAATGGAATATCTATTGCAATCTACGAGTATCTATGGCGGAAAATATTTCTAACACACAGTTACTTGCAGATGATATTTCAAAGATACTTTATGTTCATGTACGCTCATCAAAAGTTGGTAAAGACAGCAACGAATTGCCCCAATACAGGGGATATAGGTTCGATTACTTATTTCAGAATTTGACAATGATGGAAATGAATTTCATGTCCTGTGTGAAGTGTTCTGGATTAATTCGAGATGCTTGCTCTTCCCATGGCGAAACTGTTTGTTTTCCTTGTAGGATGTCTCAACACCACGCAAATCCTGTTATTAAGGTGAGAAACTCAGTTGCTAATTTGCTGATTAAATGTCCTCTTCTGAGAGATTGTGGTTGGACAGGAATACTTATTGATAGTGTCAAACATTTGAAAGAATGTCGTGTTTTCCTTGTAGAGTGTTCACTGGAATGTGGTGCTGTGATCAAAAGGTGTGAACTTGAAAACCACATTAACAATCATTGTCCCCATCGACTTGTAAGCTGTCTATTTTGTGAAGAAATACGTCCTCATAAATTCATACCAAGACATCTCACCGTTTGTCATGCTTATCCGGTCAAATGCCTTTGTGGACTTGAAATACGTCGTGGTCTAATAAGTTTACATATTGAGACTGAATGCCCACAGATTGAGATAGAATGTCCGTATGCTAAATATAGCTGCAATATTGGTGCTATTCTTAGAAAAGATCTATTAGCTCACAAAAGAGAATTCTTCATAGAACACCAAGACATGATTGAACAGGAAAACTGTAAGCTGAAAGAAGAACTATATCAGTTGAAAGATAAGCACAACAACCTTGAGGGAAGATGCAATGACCTCGAGAAACGAGAAAGTGATTTGAAACAAGAATGTTATCTAATGAAGCAATCGTTGATGCTTAAAAGACAGTTATACGGGGTTGTAATCAGTGTTATACCGAGACAATCGCCATCTAAGAAACAAGAGTTCTATGTTGGTTGTTACAGATTCGACTGTATTGTGACTGTAGTTGATTCAATCAAAATCATTTTAAGGAGGCTAACTACAGACTTTGGAAATGACAGGAATGTCATTTACATAACTTTCTGTGTAGTCTGTCTAGAGCGAACAGGAGTCTTGAAAGAACCTTTCTCAACGAACAAACAACTGTTTCTAAAATCAGATATTGGAAAAGCGAATGCTATTATGGAAATAAAATACTCTACATTTTCACGGCACATCCAACCAGATGGCACACTGAATATCGGAGTATACTTCGACTATGACTATGTTACTTACACGGGAGTATTCTTTTAGCTTTGATAATATTGATACTTGTGTGATATTTAAAACATTAAAATCAGTAAAATTTGTAAATTATTCAAGATTAACCTAATTCACCCAAACAATCAGATAATAACAAATAATCAGCTGTTTCCAACTTAACTAGAATTCAAACATTACTTGATAGACACTACATTTACAAAAAGTATAAAAGTAATCCAAACATAAATATAAACAAATATCACCTAAAGTGGGATCTTATTTCACACCTTATAATCTAATTATAGAACACTTTTATATACAAGGTGTTATTCTTACGGAGACATGGTTTGTATATCTTCTCAACCAGCGTGAATATAGGCTTATACTTCCTGCCAATGCTATTATTCGCCACCCCTGTTTCAGTGTAGAAATCTTTCTTCTCAGATTGTATTAGCAATTGGTACTGAGTTATGTACATATCACCCTCAGCTATCATTGCCATGCTATTGTTCAGCTTACAAATACACACATCGATAACTTGTCCGACACGCAACATGCATCTGAACCTAGAGCTCCCTGATGTGATTACAGAGCCTACATATTCTGTCTCTGAGACATCACATTCCCCTTTGAGGAATTCATCTTCATTCTTCTTAATAGTTACGATCCATTCGAAGCTATCCATTTCTTTCTTAAATCGCATTTCGCTTGAGAGATTTTGGATTTGCATTTTCAATTCAGTGTTCTCTTTCTCCAAATATGCGATCACCAAATCTTGATGCTGAACAAGGTAATCTTGTTTATGCGTCATAAGGTCCTTCCGTTGTATTATACCCACGTCACACTTGTACTTATAATACGGACATTGAATTTTACCCAACGGGCACTCAGTGCGGATGTGTACAGCCTCTTCTTCGCGACTGTATTCCTCCCCACACTTGCATTTGATAGGATGAGCGGGACAGGTTTCAAAATGTCCAGGCAAATCTTGTGCTAGATATTTTTTTTGGCAGAATTCGCATTTTACTTCTCGCAATGGGCAAATAACTTCTGTATGATTAATAAATTCACACCTTTTGATAATTCCACCACAGCCCAGCCGACACGTCAGCAAATAACTGTCACACTGTTTCAAATGTGCTTCACCTTCACACAGCATCCCTTTCCATCCGCACTCTCTCATAAGCGGACACTTTATGCTCAATTTAGCTACCTTTTCACGCACGCCATCCACTTTATCAAGGTCCACATACCATCCACAGTTTTTACATTCTGTAACTCCAGTTTTCTTGCAAGCCTCTCTTACTATTCCTTTACACGACGGACAGATTAGTGATTTCTCCTCCGCTTGACTCAGAATCTGATTGAGATAATCCCTCCGATAACCGAATGCCCCCGTTTTCCCTCGTTCCCCTTTGGAGAGATACATAATCTCACTGATATTGTCTTGGATTAATTCGAATTCAGCCATTTTGGATTTCTAATATAATAAATCATATAACTATGCCTCGCTGCTATTTGTAAGCAAACTCGTTGTATTATATTTCAATTAATATATTATATGATAAGAATCAATGATAACTTCTCCTAATTATTCACCAAACTCAAGTGATGCTAGTTTCCTAATTAATTCAGATATTTAATATATTTCCTTGCTCTTCGTCTTGTTAGATGTGATCACATTAAGTAGGGTATTACTTCATGCCCTAATATCGAAAGTGTAGTTGCATTGCAATATATATATTGCAACCATAAATGTGTATTTGAGTTTAATAATGCTTACATTTGTATTTGTTATAATTGTAAATGGCAGTAAAATTGGGAGAAGATAAACTTGTACCAGATAATATTCAGCGACTACTTTATGTGGAACAAAAGAAGGATAATAGTTGTAATTATCTTGGATTTAAGCTTGATTATCTTTCTCAGGATTTGACTGACATGGAAATTAGTTTAATGTCCTGTTCGAAGTGTTTGGGATTAGCTCGAGACGCTATTTCCAATCAAGGTGATACCACATGTCAAATCTGTGGGAATTCTTCTCTCGCTCCTGTTGCTAAAGTTAGGGCATCTGTAGCTAATTTGAAAATCAAATGTCCACTTTTGAGAGATTGTGAATGGACTGGAAAGATTCTTGAGGGTGAAGAGCATTTGAAAGAATGTGGCAGCTTACTTGTCAAATGTCCTCTGGAATGTGGCCATGTCATCAAGAGATGTGAAATTGGAAACCACACAAAACATGATTGTCCACTTCGCGAAGTTAAGTGTCAGTATTGTGACATTATAATTCTCTTCAAGGGTTTAACAGACCATTTGAAAGTCTGTCCTGCCCATCCCATCAAATGTAAGTGTGGAATTATGAAGAGTCGTTCGCAACTAGCAGAGCATATTGAGACTGAGTGCCCATTGACTAAGATTGGATGTCCGTATGCTGAATACAGCTGCAAAATTGGTAAAATACCCAGACAAGACTTATTAGCTCACAAAAAAGAATTTTACATAGAACACCAGGATATGCTGGAAGGAGAATGCAATCGATTACGAAAGGAATTGACTTGTAAGAAAGATTTGGAATGTGTAGAATTCGAGATAGATCCAAACGATGAATTGAATCACAAAAAAGTGTTCCGAATTGGTAGCTATGAATTCGAGTGTATAGTGGTTGTTTATAATTCAATGAGATTTTGGGTACAAAGGTTAGCTTCCAGTTTTAGAAATGACAGCAACATTATATGTATAACTGAATTTAGAATGCTTTTAGAAGAAACTGCACCTTCTGAGAACCCATTCGTATGGAAGGAAAGGCTGTATTCTCAAATGATAAAAAATGATTGTATATTTCTGTATGCATTGGAAAGAAGTATTTACCGAAGATACATTCAACCAGATGGAAAAATTTATTTGAAATTATTCTTTGATCATGACTATATAACTTACAAAGGATTTATTCTCCTGAAATATTCTCCCTTGTGAATAACACTAATATTTTATCATATTTTAATCTGTTTTCCTTTACCTTTCAAGGGCGAGAGAGGGTCTATTACAGGATTAAATAAAAATTGGGACAATCACCAGGGAGCAAATTATGTAAGTTGCGTGTCGGACAAGTTATTGATGTTGGCAGTGATAGCTGAGGGTGATATGTACATAACTCAGTACCAATTGCTAATACAATCTGAGAAGAAAGATTTCTACACTGAAACAGGGGTGGCGAATAATAGCATTAGTCGGAAGTACAAGCCTATATTCACGCTGGTTGAGAAGATATGCAAACCCTGTCTCCGTAAGAATATCACCTTGCATATGAAAGTGTTCTATAATTAGATTATAGGGTGTGAAATATGTTTCCACTAAAGGTGATATTTGCATTTTTCTTACTAGTTGATTCTATGCTGTGTGTATACATTCGTAATGCATTGCTTGGAATTTGACAATATATCCCACAAATATCAGTGCCAAAACAACATAAATAATTCTATCAAACATTGATTACAGCTAGAATAATCCCTTGTATGTTACATAGTCATAGTCGAAGTACACACTCATATCCAGTGTGCCATCTGGTTGGATAAACAATGAAAAAATGCGTCTTCTTATTTCCATAATAGAGATGGTTCCTCCAATAACTGCTCTTGAAGACAGTTGTATGTTGGTAGAGAAAGGTTCATTCACCTGTTTTGTTCCTTTTAGACAGACTACACAGTCAGTAATGCAAATGACATTTTTGTCATTACCAAAACTTGAAGATAGCCTCATTAATTCGATATTTATTGAGTCTTGGACACTCACAATACAATTGAATCTGTAGCTACCAATATTGAATACTTCTCTGGTAGTTTCCGATTGAGTTGGCCTAACACTGATTTCAATCCCATATAGCTGTTTCTTAAGCCTCAACGATTGTTTCATTTGAAAATATTCTTGTTTCAAAGCGCTTTCTCGTTTCCAGAGGTCATTGCACCTTCCCTCAAGGTTATGGTGATTATCTTTCAACTGATATTGTTCTTCTTTCAACTGATATAGTTCTTCTTTCAGCTTACAGTTTTCCTGTTCAATCATGTCTTGGTGTTCTATGAAGAATTCTCTTTTGTGAGTTAATAGATCTTTTCTAAAAATAGCACCAATATTGCAGCTATATTTAGCATACGGACATTCTATTTTAGCCAATGGGCATTCAGTCTCAATATGTATATCATGTTGATCACGACGTGTTTCACTTCCACAAATGCATTTGACCGGATAAGCATGACAAACGATGAGATGTCCTGGTATGAATTTATGAAGACGTATTTCATCACAAAATAGACAGCTTGCAGTTCGATTGGGACAATGATTGTGAATGTGGTCTTCAATTTCACACCTTTTGATCACAGCACCACATTCCAGAGAACACTCCACAAGGAAAACACGACATTCTTTCAAATGTTTGACACTATCAATAAGTATTCCTGTCCAACCACAATCTCTCAGAAGAGGACATTTAATTGATAATGTTGAAACAGAACTTCTCAACATATTTGCTGGTTTTGGATTTTCCTCGTTTTCGCAACATTCCAAACACAGGTTCGAATCTTGTATAGAACATGCTTCTCGAATTATTCCAGAACATTTAGGGCAAAACACAAAAGTTTGCTCCATTTCTGTAAGATTCTGAGCTAAATAATCAAATTTATATCCACGATAGGATGTTTGATTTTCAGATTCAAACTCAACATAAAGTATTTGGTCTACGTCATCAGGGATCGAGCTGTCAATTTTCTCTGCCATAGTAGCCGTACAAATATATGCACCCTTCGTATTTCAGATCAAAAATGATAATCCTACTCTTTCTAAGCTTATAAGACTATCGTGAAACTAAATATTCCTTTAGGGTATTACATAATGCCCTAAATAGCTTCTTAACTAGCTTTGCAATCTTTTGATAATTCACTCTGAGTATAACTTTATCTTACACTCTGAGTATATAACTTTATCTTACACTCTGAGTATATAACTTTATCTTACACTCTGAGTATATAACTTTATCTTACACTCTAAGTATATAACTTTATCTTACACAATATATAACTAACAGTTATGAAACTCAAATGTTTTCTTGTGAGTTACTAGTCCTGAATTACAGACTTTTAATCTTGTCCTTGTCTTTCTTTCGTATGCTGTTGACATAATCAAAGTACATTTTGATACGAAGACAGCCATCTTTTTGAATATATTTTGAATACAAAGTTTTATCTAACGCGAATAGTGGCTCAACCATATTTGCAATTGGAATTCTTTTCGTAAACATTTTCGTTTCGAAGTATGATTCTTGTGTTTCGATCGTTTTGTCGATTACTAATCTGCACTCGATTATGTAAATTTCCATTCGTTCTTTTGGATTGAAATGCAGCCTCAAGATCTTAATATTTAATTTCTCACTTAAATGCAACACGCAAGCATGTTCATAGTTTCCGATGAAAAATGTTGGCCCTTCTATGTCTTTATCAAATTTAAAATTTGAAAAATTATATATTTCCCATTCAAATCCATCGAGGTCTTTTTTCGTTTTCAACTTTTCCCTTAAAATATGATTTTCTTCTTCAAATTTGCTTTGCAACAAATCTTGGTGCTCGATGTAAAAATCTTTTTTGTGCGCCAAAAGCTCTTTCCTGAACATTTTCCCGACACCACAGCTATAAATAGCATAAGGGCATTCCACTTCAGCCAATGGGCATTCAGTCTCAATATGCGCTTCCTGTTTGCAACGTTGGAATTCGTTACCACACTCGCATTTGATTGGATGAGAGGGACATATTTCTAGATGGCTGATCAGTCCGCGAAACGGAAGAATTTTCTTACAAAATTCACATTCCACTTTTCTTAGTTCACATTGGTCTCCCGTATGTGTATCTATTTCACACCTTTTTACCACACTTTTACACTCCAGAGGACACAAAATTAATGAACTTTCACATATAAGTAAATGATCCTCCGCTCCAATTAACTCTCCTGTCCAATTACATTCTCTCAAAAGTGGACACTTTATACCTAGTTTCGCGACCAATTCCCTTATTCGAATAACAGGGTTGTGGTTAGTATTATCTTGGCTACAGAGCATACAGGTTATTTCTCCTTGATAGGCACACGCATCCCTCATTATGCCTTTACATAATGGACATATTATTAACTGATACTCCATTTCAGTTAGATTCTGAGATAAATAGTCTTTCTTGTAACCACGATAGCTGATTTCTTCTTTATCATCGATCTCCACTTGTGTGTATAGCGTAAGTTCATTGTCATCTGGTTCTACTGCCATGTTCTTTGTGAGTTCTATAGAATTATAATAATTAATATATTCAAGGCACTAAGAATATAATTCGAATATTATATTACATAAGTTTTACTGCCTATTAACTTCACTGTAAGGAGATTTTGTTGTACCATTATAACTAAGCGCTGGGCAGTTCACTGAAACAGATATATACACAGTTTAGAAGAAAGCTAGGAACCTTGCCATATATTTTATTGCTGACACTTGCATCCAGAATGAAGGAATAGCGAGACGAAGAACTGTGTTTGAATTGTATGTTAAAAATTCCTGGCATAAAAACCCCAGAAAATTCAGCTCTTTAGCAAGTTATGACAATTGTCAGAGAAAGCAGGGCAGTTGTTAATTATTCGAATATTCACCAAACTTCTTGTTGTTATGCTGTTATTAACCAGAGAATTTACAATATTAATGAGATGAGAGAATTAGTCTACAAAACATATTTGCGTGACATCCAATACCCCTTTTTGTATTCTGAAATATTATACATTATGTGGGCACTCATTGTCTAGATATATGTACATAAAGCATAGGTGGAAATGATTTGAAAACTACATATTCTTAGTATCAAGTTTTTACCACCAAATGACAAATGACTGAGGGCGAAGCAAATAATGCCGATGATATTAATGACATTTTATTTGTAACTAACAGCAGGCATGGTACAGGAAGTCATTATGGGTATAGAAAGGACTATTTAGAAGAACAGTTAAACGAATTAGCGGGGAATTTTTTGACTTGTCCTAATTGCGATGGCATAATGCGTGAAGCTTGCGTTAGGGAAGGTAAGATTACTTGTAGATCATGTAACAGAAGTCCACATATGGCTGATCCAGTTGATCTGGTAAGAAATAGTGTCTTGACTTTAAGCATAAAATGTCCACTTTTGAGAGGTTGTGATTGGAAGGGAAAATTAATGGAAGCGATCGCACATGTGGGAACGTGTCCCAATTTACGTCAACTGTGTCCATTATTATGTGGAAGTGTTATCGAGAGAGATGCCATGGTTAATCATACGGAACAAGTTTGCCCCCTTCATGATGTTAAGTGCGATTTCTGTGACGAGACAGTGAAGTATTTAGAAATAACGGGGCATATGGTAAATTGCATGTTTCGACCAATGAATTGCGAGTGTGGGAAGGAGTTGTGTCGTAATGAATATGTTATGCATATTGGGGATGAATGCCCATTGGCTGAGGTGGACTGCCCGTATGCGAAATACAGCTGTCATATAGGGAAAATTCTGAGGAAGGACCTGTTGGATCATAAGAAAGAATTCTATATTGAACACCAAGACATGCTCGAAGCAGAGAACAGCAAATTAATATTGCAGGTTAATGCGCTTAGCACCAAACTGAAGTTTAAGAAAGATATGGAGTATGTAGAATTCAATCTTCACACAGATATAGAAGGAGATAATGAAGGACCTATCTTCATTTCTGGAAACTCAAGATTCAAAACATTCGCTATTATCGGGGAATCGCTAATCATTCAACTATGTAACAGTGGACGTAATTTATTCTCAGACAACCATAGCACCCATTGCCAACTACTCATAAGCATGCCGGATAATGAATTTGATTTACACCACGAAGAATATACCGTTGCTAACAACGAGGTAGACAGAAAACGAAGAGATTTGTTTGCTATACACAAGGATACGTATTCGAAATATATTCAACAAGATGATAGTCTAACCTTCAGGATGTATTATGAGTCTAAAGTCTAAGAGATTTCCATCGTATTTACTTGTTTATGGGATTAATCAAGTTACTATTTTATTGTGTGGACATGAGATTGTTTGTTTATCACGTTTTGAATCGGATTTAATTAATAGAACCTCTTGTATAGCAACAATGCCTTCATTACATGCATGCCTTTTCGTAGATTTGGTTGTCAGAATCAAATGTAATTTAATTATATTCCTCTAAACCAATCAATTTAGACTCTCAAATAGGCACAAACCACTAAGTAACTTACAAATATACAATAATTATCAGCCTACATGTATTAGGTAAACACTCAAATCTGATAGGTCAACCCATTTGTCAACAATCTCAAGAGAGCTATCAAAAAATTACAAGGAATATTCAAATGGTGTTATTTAATTCAAGGCACCGAAATTCTCTTAAGTCGATCACCTTGAAGCATATTTTGATAACAAGACTGTTGTCAGGGTGAACATACTCTGAGAGTATTTGTTCTGTTAGGTTGAATAGTGGATACATCGTTTGTCCTACATCCCTATTAGCTATAGATGTTTCAGCGTGATACATTTCCACTAACTCTTTAACTGAGGTCAAACATAATTGAAATGAGGTTGCTTGTGGATCAGAAAGTACACTTCTGCCCAATTTTTTGATGCCAATGCACAATGGGCCAATTCTATGCAGCATTAATCTAAACCTAGAAGCTCCAGTTTTGAAAGTAGGTCCATATAGCTCATTTTCGATCGATGAGATATCTGATATTTTCCATTCAATTTTCTCCATATCTCTTTTCACGTTCAATTCAACAACAATTGAATTCATTTGCTTTTTAATTCGACCCTGTTCTTCTTCCATCATGTCTTGGTGCTCGATATAGTATTCGTTTTTATGTGCTAAAAGGTCTTTTCTGAAAATAGAGCCAACGTTACATGTATATTTAGCATAAGGACATTCCATCAAAGACAATGGGCATTCAGTATCAATATGGCTAGCATATTCTGGTAGGCTAAATTCTTCCTCACAATCACATTTGACCGGAAGTTCAAGGCATAATTCTAGGTGTCTGGATAAAGATTTACGGAAACATTCTTGGCCACAATACATACAATTTACTCTGCCTAGTTCACATTGTACATCGATATGGTGAATATATTCACACCTTTGAATAACTGTGCCACATTCCAGAGGGCACAGAATTCGGCAATTTCCACATTCTTGCAAATGTTTCTCTGCTTCGCATAGTTTCCCTCTCCAATCACATTCCCTCAATAGTGGACACTTAATTTTAAGATTGGATACACAATTTCTCACCTGCTCAACCGGGTTCATTGACAGCGAATTTGTAGAACATTCCTTACAGGTTATTTTTCCTCTAGAGATAATAGCATCTCGCATAATTCCCTTACAACACGGACAAGTTATGAAATCCACCACCATCTCACCTAATTCCTGATCTAAATAGTCCTTCTTATAGCCAGCACTCTTTTCAACCTTATACTCAAAGATTACTTCTTGTATATACAATATATCCACGATCAAATCAGGCTTAACTTTAAGAATTTCTGCCATACAACTAATGTTTCTGGATAATACCCAAATAATACAATAGTACACATATATAGTTACTCTACATACTCATTCATATTCCAAATAAACAGATTGTTAGCTATGTAGGATTTCATTTGAGGGGTCCCCAGATGTGTTCAAAAATTTTGGGAAAGTTCCGCCAATTGAAACCCCCTACGACTGGTTATTTTACCGCTGTAGTATTCATTGCTCTATTACTGATAACTATATATGCACCACATTGCACATATATGCATACTTACCGGATTATCCCGGGCTTTAAAAGGAATCCAGAGATTGATTTGAGACTCCAGGGGAACTATTTGAAATATCCGCATCTCTTTTCCGAAATGATAGCCTAGAATTGCTACATATGGAGGTAACTTATTAGCACTTGGAAATCCGGGAATTATTCGAAAATGCGGGGAAAAGTTATAGAGAGTTGCCAAGTGTGTCTACAGATCTTTTATACGTAATATTCCCAGAAAAACTTTTTGTAATATGAAACACACAATTATTGATTCTACCATGTATTCTTTGCATAAATACAAGGTGATAATATTTCCTTTAATTAGGTGTGAAGCCTTGGATTTTGTAATAATATACGCTAATAAGGGCTCCACACATTAAAATACAAATCTTAATTACCTTACATTTTCATTGAGATTTTTCAAATAATTAGACTAATTAAAATTCTATTTATTCTCATTCTTCTAGGGCTACTGAAAATATTCCATTGTAAGTAGAGTAGGTATGTTTCATTGAAGATATTTATATTCTAATCCGTTCGTAAAATGCAAAATTCATTTGATGGCAATGTCTACTAGTCCTGAGAAACAAAGGCTTGTTCCGGGAAATGTTAAAGTGTGTTTGTTGTTCTTATTGTGTATTTATTTTGAAGGAGTCTGTACTTTTGATATGTTCATTGTTGATAGTTTTTTGCTATAAATATTATAATTAGCGAAGGTTATAAATCAAGGCAATACAATGTATAGTGTAACCTCCGCAGGAGTTGCTACAAAATTCCACGTTTATGGAAGTTCATTATTATGGGATTAGGAATTCGGTCACCTGAATATAACGGCCACTTTTGGCCAGCCCATTCGGTTGCCTTTATAGATAAGTTTGAATATATTGCTTATTTTAGAAAGGCTCTTACCAATCAGCTGATCAAATCGAAGATATATTAATATGGGAACCTGGTAGTACTGGTACTGGAAAGGGAGAGCAATACATTGAAGTAAAGGAAGAGGTAAGTACACTTTGGTGATAAACCTGCCTATTTATATATTTTCCGTCATAGACAAATGATACAAGTAGTGTAATTAAGAACTAATATTCTAGCCATAAATATACGTAATAATTATGACTAAAATACCCTATATGGACAACACGCTTACTCAAGGCGAAACATTTTGAATAGTTTCCAAGGGTGAAAGAGGCATCAATGACAGGAACACAGGAGGCCATACGACAGGTCCAGCGGTCACTTTACTCCCCACTGGCGGGTGACGGGACTACTTAAGGCGCCATGTCCCATCCAATTGGGCAAGGACCCCTCACAAGCCTCCTACACAAATATTCGTACTTTCTGTGGAGTAAGCATTTTGATGCGAATATTCTAAAATCTCTGTTAAGAAAATTGAATAAATAAATAAGTAGCTTATCAAGAAACAAGTGAAGGCTTCACTTGATATGAAACTTTATTAAAACTTCATTACTAGAAGTAAACAAGTATTACAGTAAGATTGAATGGTTTCTGTGAATGTCGATAAGACCCTATAGTAATGCATAGGATTATTTGTTGAGTGGTTTCGTAATGGAATCTACTATGCATTGCTATAAATCGCAAAAATCTGTATTTAATTAGTTGTTGTATTGATGGCTTATGAAACATTGGATGAAAAATATAATTCCGGTGAATCAGGGAAACTCGATTCAGTTTCGTTTGAGATGAGAAAAACTAAAAACTTAACTCCGAATGAAGAATCGCCGCTTCTTGTAACTACCCCCCGAGCTGAGGTAAGAAAATAAACATATTTTGATCCATTTTTTGAAGAAACCCACCACTCAACAAAATAGAAATGTTTGGAAATCAAATTTACCCAAAATTGACACCAAGTTTGGAATCTTAGATTTGCTACTAATTTTAGAAATAAATGTTTGTTATAAAAGAGTTAAAAACGGTCACAAAAGTCGGAAGCAAATTGGAAAAACTTGGTACAAGAAATGTCATGTCTGGTCCGCTGGGCCTTATATATATATATATATATATATATCCAGTAAAATTTTTAAATAATACACTCGGAATTCTCACTCATTATTCGAAGTCTTTGCAGGGTTCTTGTAGATAAAATGCACTAAAATTTGATCAAATCGAGTGACATATATTTCTGTACAGAACAATTGTATTGCAATATTTTAGCTATCATATAAAGGGCAACCAATTCTGCAACTGTGACATTATCAAATATTATCATTACTTCCAATATGACAATGCAAATACTTTCACCTAACACTGATTTCAATAATGGACACATAGACAATAAAGTTCCAAATGAATTACTCTTCTATAAATGCAAAAATTTGTGGTCCAATATAAAATGTCCACATAATGGGTTAATATTGAGGGGTGGTAACATTATCTGTAATTCCAATTATATCACTATTACCAGTAAAATATATTTTTTCTTGATTCTATATGTGTAAAAAGATAGAATTTCATTGATATATCAGATTGCACGTAATTGACTACAAAACTGATTAGAAATTCTAGAACTACTAATTTGAATCATAGGCCCAGTCCAGTTATTTATACCAATCTGGGAAGCGTTGTAGCAGTTTAGCCAATCAGTTTTCATAATTTTACAATGGCAGACAATGATATTGAGCCTTCTAAGGAAATCGAGCTTACCGAGCAGCCATTGATTGCACCATCATCATCTCAAAAAGAAATCAAGGTAATTATTCATAGGGTTTTAATATATTTTAAGGAAATACACACATGAATCTATAGTCAACCGAACACGGATATATCGAAGCAATCATCGCGGTCCCTTCAGCTTCGATATAACTGGAGCTGACTGTACTTATTCATTCAATCTACGTAAGGAATAGATTGAGTAGTTTTGCCTTTCATCTTTTTAGCTGAATATTCATAGAATTGAGATTAGTCAATGAATAATTTATATCAGCCACACTAAGAAGTCAAATATGGACACTTCAAGGGTCCGCCCCTTCAAATATGGAGCGAGAACCCTTGAGCGCTATTTTATCAGCTTTTTTTGGCTCGAATTTGTTGAACTAGCACAATTACATACAATAATGAAATATACTATTTTTGTATAACCTGTGAAAATATTATAAAGCCTTTGAATGAATTAATAACGGTGTGGTATCTGAAAATGAATAGACAATTTTACCAATATTTTTAAGCAAAAAGGTGCGGGATAGATTACGGATTCAAATGAATAGAAATGCACAAAGTTATTCATAGAATCAAAAAGACTTCACTTTATCTACGAACTGTATAGGTTTTCTAACCAGTTGTCCAATATTCACTAGCTAAGTTAGCTATAAGACATTTTGTATTGAATTTAAGTAATTGAAATTTTATTATTCATGGCTGATGATATTGAGTTGACTCAAAGCGAAGAGTGTACCCTCATCGGATGCAAACCGGTAATTGATACATTGTATTTGTAAATGTTTGTGTAGGACACCATTCGAACGTGACGACACGCTTCCAAAGGGTAACAGCATAGTGGTAACGTGTGGTCATGTGCGTACTCCCCGAGGGACAATTATGAGTAAGGCCACATATCAATAATACAAATGCATGTCTTAAAATTCATAAAAGTATGCTTCAAGATAAACGTTCTCTGCTTCAACCATTCGTGTGGCCCCGTGTGGGTTTGAAATTTGAGAGACACAAGTTCTAGCTGGGGTATGGGGGGCGCTGGAAACACCCTATGGGGAAAGGAACATCTAGAAAACGATAGCGATTCCAACCCACAACCGCGACCATTTGAAAACATAATATACTATAAATGTGGGATTCTAATTGTCTGAACAGTTTTCTATAATATAACAGACTTGAATAAAAATACATTGTAACTATCTCTGAATAATAAATTCGCATGTCTCACTCACAAATCCATATTTCTATGTGTTAGATTCGATTATAGCAAATTATGGAAATATTCTATTTATTATATTTCATAACTCTACCACATTATCAGTGTAATGCTATAGGTATATTGTCAGGACTCGTAGAGATATATATTCGGTATTTACCGATTGTCCAACAAAATCAACTATTTTATTATTCGAGGCACTATTTGTGTTTAATAGACACTTTTAATGATTTTTTGTACCCAAAAGTTTCTTTCAAATACTTGCAGGAGAATTTCAATTAATTAAGCGCATTTGGCCGATTGTTTACATTCAATTTGTGGATGATTAGCATAACTTAATTATGTTGTTGATGCCAATATAATTGAATATATACACATATTATAAAAATTCCATTAGCTACAGAGCATTTCGGCTTTCAAATTCTAATTATTCAAAATCTTCAAATCATAAAATATACAAAGAAACACCCCTCATATATCACACACGTCTACAGCCAAATAATTTCCATATAAGTATACTGTGGATTCTCTTATATTTGTACATCTTCAATGTATTTCAATGAAACTTCGATTAAGGACAATTGCCACTGATACTCGGTATTCGTATTAACGAGAGTATAATTTAATTAGCATGGCTTCCGGCTATGAAGCTTTGGAGCCTCAAATTACAACAGCGAGTGGACCAGAGGGACCAGGGAGTCCCTCAAAGGAATCTGTTAAGATGGAGGATATGAAAAACCCCGAAGAAAATAAGGTAGCATGAGATAGGGGGATCATGTTGCCACTGTATTTGAAAGTGAGATTTGTGTGCGAATTGTACTTATAATTTTGTTTGTTTGTAGGCTGCTAAAGAGAGGAGTGTATTCTTTAATGATGGAGTCAGGAAAATTGGTTAGTTATGTTTCAAATTTTAAGACATGGGCCTGGCCTTCCACTTAACGAACTATGCAGTCTTCTAGGGCAGTACATATTTTGGAATGGAATAATCTTTGGATTTGGTTAAACCTTACTGGAAATTGGAAATAAGACCGCACAGTTTCATATTTACCCAAGACGGCAAATTTTGAATCCGTTTCAATCAACGGCCCTTTTGAAACTTAACAACATGCAAAATGCAACCATATGTATGGCAACCAAGGTTGAAACCGCTAGAACCGAATATCAGTATTCATGAATAGTAGCCTAACCGAATACTGATAATATTCGGTTAGATCAACCAAATACTACTGATGATATTCGGTCTGGGCCAACCGAATACCGAATACTGATATTCGGTTGCAGCCTTAGGGCTACATACAATGTAATTGCACAAATTTGCAAGGTTGCATACACTTTCCAACATACATAAATATTGAATATCAGATTTGTTCTATAGATTTTATTCTGACCTACGCAAAGACAACTCAGAAAGATGGTACTCCCAGTGATAAAGAAAATGAAAAGGAAGAAATGAGAGAGTACTTCACTAATCAACTGATAAAGGCAGGAGTTGAGATTGAAATCCAAAATCCAGATGTAAGTTTTGTCATTAATAACAGGCCCGGTGGAATTTTGGTACCGTATGTCCCACACATGGCCGTATAAAACTCATGAAAATTCTGTAATTTTTATCAGTGATTAAATTCAAACGACATAATATTGGCTGTAGCTACAGTGCTGATAACGGCCAATTCCAAACTTCCACTCCAACTACTCGTAGCTTGGCTCAAAATTACATCCAAGGGGTCTTTTGAATCCTGCTGCCGCCTTCACCTGGACTCTATTCACTTCATATATTATTATACTTCAATTACTTTTGCAGGAATCTCCTGATTGCAAGACAACCTTTGTGAAAATCCATGGAACTTGGAAGATTCTAGCACAATACGCTGAGAAGATCAATCTACGTGTTCCCATCCATGTAAGTATATATGTATACTATACAAAATGTGTAGAATACCTATCTTAAGCTCTCGATGCTACCTGAATATTATCTAGGATCAAGATACGAGTAGCTCGACTCTCTTAGAGAAAATATTGAAATGTTGCAAGATCAAAGATCCAACTGAACCTGTATTCCCTGAGAAATTTCAAGCTAAGGACGTTTACACTGCTATTTTCAAGCCTCAGAACTTGGAAAAGTGAGTTTTATGAGTATAAATCTTGGAAATGTATAGGTGAATCTAACCAATTCACATGTTGTCCTGTTTGCATGGACCGTTTGTACGTAGTGAGTTTATATTTGTTTGTTTCTTAGCTTCATTGGACATGAAAATAAGGATACATTCTTCACAGATGCACAGAGAAGCTTGATTGTATGTATTTTGAATTTGTTAACAAACTAGGAAAGTATTTATTCATTTGAATATTTGTAGATTTATAATCTCTTAATGGATACGCCGTATAAAAAGAATGATCCCAAAACAGGTAACTGACATATTTAAAGAGTTTACTGCCAACAGCTTAGTATATCACTTGAAAATATTAAAAACAGCACTATTAATTGGAGGCATTAAGCATATTGGTATAATGTAAATCTTCATTGTGCCTCTAATAAAGAAAATTCAATTGGTATACTAAGCTGTCCGCACAGATTGAAATCTTGGATATTTTGTCCAATTTGATTGAAACACTGGTAAGAGTTGCGAGCAAGTGAAGTGGGTCTAAGCATATCTACGTACATTGTTCATACACATTGTAATTCTATAGGAATCGATAGGCTGTTGGATAAAGGAGTATACTCAGCTGCATTTCCACTACATGATGGTAACTACTATGTTAAGCCCAGAGGAGACCCTATCAACTTCAGACAAGTATGTGATTGTTTATGTATTAACCTTTGTTTGTAAGTTTGTTTACTTATTTGTGTTCGTACTTGTTTAGTCACTCTTCCGTGAATGGGCTAGCCCTTGGGCTTTCTACAAGAAACAACCTTTGGATGAAATAAGGTATGTTTGTTTCTATGATTATTTATTATTATTTACTTTTGTTTCCTTGTTTAGAGAATACTTTGGTGAGAAAGTTGCTATCTATTTCGCATTCCTTGGTAAGTTACAAATCATTTGCAATTCTGAATTACACAAACTTTCATATAAATACACACTCAACTCCTGTTACGTATATGGATCGCGATAATTCCTTAGATATAGCCGATGAACTTATGCTACGATTAGGACTATCTTTATACAATTCAGATTTGAGGGGAATTGTCTGTGTATATACTTATTTTTCATTTTATTATAATTTGCAGGCACCTATACTAAATGGCTGCATCTCTCAACCATAATTGGTATTCTGGTGTTCATTTACGGACTGACTACACTAGGAACAGCAAGAAATCCTATTGCGTGAGTTGTTTGTAGATGTAACATACTTACATATATGGAAAACTAGTCAATAACATAGTCAATAACATAGTCAATAACATGTACACTATTACGTATGTGTTTTTGTGTATTTGAAACTATTTTTACTGTGCAGACAATACTGTATTGGCTAGTATATATTTCCAATTTTCTGTGTGTACTCTCTTGATCACGCCTTGGAGATTAACAAATTTAGCGTGTATACTCATAATAACCTCAGTTGGCACCTGACATCAGAAATTATTATGACATCATATGTTTTATAGGAGGCAAGCCTGCAATGACCCACCCACGGATTACTACATGTGTCCAATTTGTAACGGTGGTAAATGTGACTTTTGGTTTCTGGAATCTGCGTGTACAGCATTTTGGGTAAGTTATGATACCAAATAAGGGGATATTATTAATTTGTTTGTTTGTATTTATTATTCTGTTTATTTGTAGTTCGCTCTATTGTTTGACAATGAAGGGACTGTTTTGTTTGCTATTTTCATGTCTTTTTGGTGTAAGTACCTTATTTATTATGTCATAATTATATTGCAGGCAGAATTTCTGCAAAATTAACATAGAGTCGAAATCGTATTTCCTCCACGGTTTCTTCCCCTGTTATCCCCGTCTCTTGCATTTTTTGTGGCAAGAACACGATTTCGACTGTATTCAGAATTCTAAGTGGAATCCTAATTCCCTCTGTATATAAATAGGTACTCTATTCTTGGAATCTTGGAAGAGACAACAGTCTACCCTTCAGTACGAATGGGATCTTTTGGGATTTGAAGAGGAAGAGGTGATTAATCATAGCAAACGCAAAGAGTATTTCTGAATTTATTTATTTTAACTTGTTTTTAGCAACAACCACGTCCTAAATATGAACTCGGAGTGAAGAGAGGACATGAAATCTTTCCTGAGAGATGGAAAGCTTATTGGTTTGACTATGATCCTGTTACTAAGGTAAATTATCAAATATTCAAAGTATTTTCACAATAACTTGCATAGAATCGAAAATTGTACTTTGATATGCAATTTTTTCTGAAGGTTATTTCCCAAAGAATATTGCAAACAGGGAGTCGGCTCATATAAACTCCTGTTTGCAAATAGTTATTGTTTTAAAAGCATCTTTAACCATGGATATTTGTATATTTCTTGTATAAACCTTCATAAATTTGTAGATAGAAGAATTCAAACAGCCACAGTTCATTTTCTTCAGCAAGATTATGGGCACAATAAGTATCCTGGCTACAACTGTAACGGTTGTAGTAATATTTGTGATAGCAGTGATCTTCTATAAAGTGTTAACAAGAAATGAATTGAGTGTTATAGCAGCTAGAGATGGTTACGCGTCAATTGTGCCATTTATTGGTATTTGTGTTAGTATATCTGCAGCTGTTTTACAGCTGGTATTCATTGTTATTATGAACAAGGTATGTTGATGGTATTTCCCTACACCAATCAAATTACAGTGTTAGAAATCCAATCGTAATAGTTCTGTCTATACACTTTGTAAATCTTCAAATCTGATAGGTCAAAAAGATTTTGTCACCCTTTCTCAGACATTTGTGAAGATTTTTGTTTGATATATTAAAATTTTCGAAGTTCAGCTAATTTGTATAGAAATGCCAAATTTCAGGTTCTGTAGCTCTAACAAGTCCTTCACAACCATTGTAAAATATAAGTCACAATACTAATGAATGAGGACAACAGTAAATTTCCTTTGTCTATTTTTAGATCTACACATACCTCGCTTTAATACTAACTGACTGGGAGTTACATCGCACGCAAACCGAGCATGAAGACAGTTTCACTTTCAAGATGTTCGTCTTCCAATGTGTGAATTTCTATTCTTCAATTTTCTATATTGCATTTATAAAAGGAAAGCTGTTTGTACCTTACCCTGGTATACCTGGATTTAAACTGGAGGAGGTATGTTGTTTATAGTAAACAAACAAACAAACAAACAATTTATAATTAAATCAGGAAGTTCAGAATTTCTGGGGTCTCACACGCTCTCTTGCCCTACGTTACTGATACTTACTAGTTGACCCTTTGGGTAATGGCTATTAGGAACAATAATTTCCTGAGATTTCCAAGTTTACAACCATAAATAGCATTTTCTGGCTATTTTTTCGGGAAAATTGGCGAAGACATTTCCCAATATTTTCCTGGATTTATCACAAATTGGAAAGTATTAATCAATGTATAAAACCATTAGTGCCAACCTTATGGATGCCTTCTTGAGCTGTGTCTACAACTTGCAATCGTATTTCTGGGTAAACAGATATTGAATAATGGGAAAGAACTTGGTGTGCCTGTTGTTAAGTATATAATCAAACGTCTCATAAATTGGTTCAAGAACCGTAAGAAGACTGAAGCGGACAAGGAAGAGGACATTTATACCCGTTACGAACAGGATTTTGATCTCCCTCCAGAGGACTCGTTTGGTCTATTTGGAGAATATCTTGAATTAAGTAAGTAACTTTTACATCCATAAATGTAGCAGGTAGTATACTCCCAAAAAATATTATATATTCTCCTTTGGAATAAAGTTGTTTCTTGAAAAGATATTGAAAACTGGATTTTCTAATCTTAGGATAATTTCCCAACATTTTTTGGACTGGACCCCCTACTGTCATTTGTGTAGCACCAAGGGATCCGTGTACCCCAGATTGGGAACCACTTATCTCTTAACTTCTATTTATAGTTATCCAATTCGGCTTCGTCACACTATTCGTCGCATCTTTCCCCTTGGCTCCTTTTTTTGCACTTCTCAACAACTATGCAGAAATTCGATTGGACGCCTTCAAATACCTTTGTCTACAGCGTAAAGTTGTTGCCATCCGAGCAGCAGATATTGGCATATGGTATTCAATTCTAGATACAATCGCCAAGTGTGCAGTCATCAGTAATGTAAGTTTATATGTTTCGTATAGTCGTATACTCCACCGCCCCCGAGTCGATTTTACCTGTCACATGAATATTTTCATTATTTCACCATTTTTATCATTGAAATTCAACTACACAATATATTTACTAGCTAACGGGTGAATAGTAGTGATTTTATCCTCACAGACCGCCTCTAACACGCTTAATTACCATATTTACAAGTTGAACCATTGAAATTTTCCTGAATTGTCTACTTTGTGTTATGGTAACGTCATAAACTGGTTAGATATGAAATTCCACCTGCCCGTATGCTTAGATGGGAGATCATGTGGAGCTGAAATAAATTACTCATTAGCAGTGTCTAGTGTCATATATTATTGCGTATAGGCATTCCTTATTGCGTTCACTGCAACATTCATCGACAGAGCGTCCTATGCTTCAATTAATCCTCTCGGCATAGCAAACTATGATAATCTTGACGGGTTTTTCAACTGGACGCTAGGTATTGTTCCGATCGAGAACCTTTTAGATTCAGTGACTTTCCCCGATCCATCATTCCAGAGACTTACAGACCCCAATTGTACTGATGATGAGGGCTGCCCCCTTTACCAACCATATTTGTCTAGAGCGTGAGTTTGAACTTTGTTTGTATTACAAAATAATTATACGATTTAATATAATATTATTAATGTAATTATTTTAGAATTGAATGTTGCGGATCCAACAACAGCCCGAACTGCTCAACAATATGGAATGTAACTGCGCCCGGTGTTACATGCTGTGAATCTATTCGTATTCAGGCTCCTGCAGCTAATGTTACAGATATTCTATATAGAAATCTCCCCAATAGTAGCTATGATGATTCGTTGTATTGTAATGTATCAAGACTTGTTCCAGGACAGTTCTGCAGGTAACTTATACGTGCTATCCGACTCAAAAACTCTATCGCATACTTGGCAACTATAGCCTGTTTTTGGCGGGACGTCTGGAATTGAGACAAATATTCTCCCGAAAATTGCCAAAAACGTAAATTGTCCCACATTATTGGAGTCCAGTTTAATTAATTATGTTACCTTCTGCGATGTCCACTAAATTAGTTGTCTCGATTTTTACTCAGAGTATGTGGAGTAGATAATTGCCTATCAAATGTATGTATATATCGCCTCGGGAAAGACTGTAGGCAGTAGTGGGCTCCATTTAGAGACCATGATCTCCAAATATGTCCACTCAAGTGTATATTTATTGTTTCTATTTAGGTTTAGAGGAAGGTTTCAACCAAATCCTTTTGCAGAGAATTCTCCTCATAATGAGTATTTCTTCAGAGTGTCTCTAGCTAAAGTTGTGTTTGTGCTTTTGTTTGAGGTGAGGAATAGTAGGGTGTAAAATAGAGATAGAAACAGCTGTGTAACCACCGTTTTACCGGAATTTTCATACTCACTAATTGGCCTGTTTTGCATTGACTTGCTATGGCCATTGATTGCATTCTTGGTGCAAGTATCAGCTGGGATTACTATTTACCACTTTATTAATAATTTGAATGCGGCTAATCAGATTGTTGGCTTGCACCAGCGACACAGACAAAAATCAAGGTGTATTTTACATAACTGCGAGTCATATTTGCATGAATTTCCATTGCAAATTAGCAACCTTTTCTGTATAAATGACAAATCATTTGCCCCTTAAAACTTGCCAAAGAGCATTTACTAATAGATCAACACAACTGTATCCATTTACATATATTTCTTTTAGCATTTTGTGTTCATACTGACTGCACTAATAGCCTGGCTAATACCAGACATACCCGAATCAATACAAACTATGATTCTGAGAGAAAAGCATCTGACCAGACAGGCCTTCTTCGAGTATGTGGACAGGACAAAATCTCCTAGCAAGGCTGTAGGAAGAGGAGGAGATGAAGAAGCGGAGGCGTAAAACTCCTAGCTTGTTTTATTGACATTTCTGTGTGTTAGTGCATATATTTGTGTGTTTATTGAGTGAATTCATACACTATTAGTCGCATTATTTAGCTTTCAATACTAGTTAGTTATTTACTCCATATTTATGCTATTTCTATTTTCAATTATATTCATTTTCGTGTATTTCTATATTATATAAAATGTGTACTTTGTTTGTTTAATATGCATAAATATGACATATTTGTCAATAGTTTTCAGGGCCGTCGAGAGCGCGAGCGGGCCCTGCTAGGCTAGGAAATAATTATTCATATTTGGTAAATTTGAAATCATTTATTATATTTATTCAGCTCTAATAATGTTTGGGATATTAAAGGGAAACCTGGGATCGAATTTTAAACTTAGAATAATGATTTTGACAGTAAAAGGTGTGAAAATATGATTATTCATATATTAAAACTGGGTATCACTAAGGCAGCTATATTCAAGATAACGTAATTCAATGAAAATACACAAAACTAAAGGAATGCAATGTTTTTCATAAAAACAAAATAGTAGTAAGCAAAATATCTCTGAATACTGTTCGTGTTATATGTGTAATCCTTACATAGCTAATTAGTGTACTTATTCTGTGAGGAAACTATATCATCAAAAGATAATATAAACGGGTCAGAGAGTTCTGACGATGCATGAAATGATGAACTCTCTTCGTTTGACGACGAGATATGCTTTATAGGTTTTTGAGAATTGACTTCAAAGTATAATCTTATAACAAAGGGCTTGCTTGTTGTAATTCCGCTATGGAATTCTGAAATATAACCAAACAATTCACTGTATTTACCATTGCAGAGCTCAAAGTCCAACTGTCCATCTTCTGAATACGATTGAGTAATGTCTTGTTCGTTGACACAAATAATTCTGTAGTTAGTGATATACGCGTTTTCTGAATTTTTGTCAAATCTGCCTTCAATCTTGTTCAGCTGGAATCGGAGGCCAACTCCAAATTCCATGTATTGCTTTATGAGAAATAGTCTCAGTTTATAGTTGTTGACATAGAAAATCGGTCCTTCTAGCTTCTTGTTATTAGTTAGTTTATCTATATCCTGTATTTCCCACTCAACTCCATCAAGTTGCTTCATTATCTTTCCCTCCATTTTCATCTCATTTTTTTCCTTCTTAAAACTTTTATTTTCCTCTCTCAGTTCCTGAATTTCAATTAAGCTCATGTCTGTATGTTCTACGATATACTCCTTCTTGTGAGCTAGGAGATCTCTTCTTAACATAGACTTTGCTTCACAGCCATACTCTGTGTATGGACAGCTAATTTCTTCTAACTCACATTTTGCTTTATGTCTTAGCAATTGCTTTCTCGGAAACTCTTCTCCACAGTTATTTGGGCAAGAAATTGTGTACTTATCACACACTTCAAAATGCTTATCCAGCTCCTTAGCAAGTCCTTGTTTACGACAGTAAACACATTCTATTTCACGTAAGATACACGTATTCACTTTATGGTTATCATATTCACCTCTAGTAACTGTTACTTTACAATATACACATTGTAGTACAAAGCTATTGCAATTATCTAAATGTTTTTCAGCTTCTGATAATTTACTATTCCAAATACAATCTCTGAGGATAGGACACTTTATTTCCAATTGATTGACAGCATTATGCACCATTTTAACAGGGTTAAACTTCCTTGGACCACAATTTAAACAAGTTGTCTCGCCGTTACTAATAGAAGCTTCCCGCATTATTCCAGAACACACTTTACAAACAACAAGCCCTTCCTCCATCTCAGTCAGGTTCCTAGCTAAATAGTCCCTCTTATACCCACAATGGATAGATTTACCTTTCTTACCTTTCTTAACATAGAGCAGGTCTTCCCTGTCGTCAGGTAGTGGAACTAGTTTAGAGGCCATGATTATTTGATAGAAAATCAGTTCACTAGTATTCTAGTTATACTTCTCCAGTACATTTGTGTTGCCTACAGATGTAATGTGATATCTAGCATAACTACGTTTAATGTAACTTTTTGCAGAAAAGCAATCATATTTTATCATTCACAACAAGGCCGGAGGAGACCATCCCGTTGGTCAGGTTTCAAACGCATCAATTCCATAAATTTTGTATATGGTCACCTTACGGTCATAACCAATTGTAATCTGTTTGCTACTGCGTTGCTAAGTATACACAATGGTTGAATTGAGTAACTGTTAAGAGATACGAACTTCAGTAAGGTAAGAAATATGATCCAAGTCTTCCAACTTAGATGAGTATATTGTTGGACACGGTATATCTGAAGTTCTTACTCTGAATAGAATAAATTTCCAGAACTGATTCACTGAAGGTCTTACCAGCGTAGATGAATTTACCATTCTTATATGTGGTAACATATAGCAGATCATTTATAACATCAGCTGTTAGATATATCAATTCAGATTCCATGTTTATCACAGAATGTTATTCTTAGTTATACTAGTTTAATTCTATTTGTTTGTTGATTATAGTGCGGTAAAGATAACAAATAAATCTAGAAATAATGTCATGTCTTCTATTTATTACCCCAAGGTGAACTCATTCGTATATCTTGCTAGGTATTCACAGTGGAGTCTCCCAAACGGACACTCCGAGAAGTGGACAGAAGCGATGCCCCCAATGTGTCAATTATTCTGAGACTCTAGTGTATATACATACGTGCAAGGTTTGTAGATTATTTATTACTACCAACGCTGAGGTGTCAAAAGGTGTGAAAATATACACAAAAGATCAATTTCAAATATATGGTATCAATACAAGTATACATACCGAATATGGTGTCTTAATCTCTAAAGGTGTGACAACAGAGCGAAAACACACATAAATATATACTAACTATACTAAGGCAACCATTCTAGAACTGAGCCACTATTCTATGGAATATTAGTCAATACAGTAAAATGCTAATAAAATCAAAGATGTATTATTCTAACTAGAATAGACAAGATACCTAACAGAACTATTCAAAGTATCTTATTTAAGCTTAAAGGATTGTAATTGGTTATCGATAGCTCTAGAAATGAAACTTCATGGAAAGGATCAGATGGTGATTGACAGGTGAGTTCTGTTGTATCTTGGTCACGGGACATCAATTCTTCCAGAGTCATCAATGTTTCCATAGTCTTTTCAGAATTGACTTCAAAGTAGAATCTCACAAACAAGGAATTATCTGCTGTAATACAATCTCGATAATTACAGAAATAACCCACGCGGAACTGTTTACTGTATTTACCGATACAAAGCTCATAATCCAGTATTCCATCTTTTATATCTGATTTAGTTATATTTTGTTTATTAATACTAATAATTCTGTATTGAGTTATGTAGGCTTTCCCTAAAGATCTGTCAAAATTTCCAGGTAACCTTTGTAGACAGAATTCGAGATAATTTTCAGAAAATCTTGGGCCCTTGGTGAGATATATTCTCAGTTTGTAGTTGTTAATATAAAATATCGGTCCTTCTAGCTTGCCATTAATAGGTAGTTTATAATAATTCATTATTTTCCATTCAACTCCATTAAGTTGCCTCATTATCTTTCCCTCCATTTTCATCTCATTTTTTTCCTTCTTAAAACTATTATTTTCCTCTCTCAGTTCCTGAATTTCAACTAAGCTCATGTCTGTATGTTCTACGATATACTCCTTCTTGTGAGCTAGGAGATCTCTTCTTAACATAGACTCTGCCTTACATCCATACTCTGTGTAGGGACAGCTAATCTCTTCTAACTCACATTCGGACTTGTGTTGGATAATTTACTTCTTGGAAACTTTTCTCCGCAATTATTAGGACAAGAAATAGGATACTCATCACATACTTCATTGTGTATTTCCAGATCTTTAGCCTTTCCTTGTTTACCGCAGTATTCACATTCTATCTCACGTAAAATACACGTATTCACTTCATGGTTATCATATTCACCTTTAGTAACTGTTACTTTACAATCTACACATTGTAGTACAAAGCTATTGCAATTATCTAAATGGTTTTCAGCTTCTGATAATTTACCATTCCAAATACAATCTCTGAGGAGAGGACACTTAACTTCCAATTGATTGACAGCATTATGCACCATTTTAACCGGGTTTAAGTCTTGAGATTCGCTACAAACTAAACAAGTTGTCTCGCCGTTACTAATAGAAGCTTCCCGCATTATTCCAGAACACTCTTTACAAACAACAAGCCCTTCCTCCATTTCAGTCAGGTTCCTAGCTAAATAGTCCCTCTTATACCCACAATGGATTATTTTACCTTTCTTAAAATTCTTAACATAGAGCAGGTCTTCTCTGTTGTCAGGTAGTGGAACTAGTTTAGATGCCATGAATAGACAGTTCATTAATATTCAGTTCATTATAATCCTATTTATATGCGGCCACATTGTGTTGCATATAGTTAGAAATACGATACCCAAGAATATTACTCATAAAGTCCTTCGGGTATGTTCACATGT